>JAEMPF020029974.1:25988-80682 GCA_022496165.2 Catalaphyllia jardinei | reverse complement strand
AAACCACTTGGTAAAAGGTACCATAAATACCATTTTTGGTATGTTTTTAATGACAAAGCCATTGCAACGATGCCTTAAATGTTTCAGACAGCCTTCTTGTGGTTCAGCTAAATACATTCTAAATAGCTTTTCCTCACAACCAGAAACTAATCAACGACATGTGTAATGGGCTTGCCACTTCTATTTCATCCCTTGTAAAATAGGCATTGAGATCTCGCTGGGATCCTGCAAAGATTCTGGGCACTCGCCAGGACCCCACTGGGATCCTACCAAGGTGGCCAGTTTTCCCAGTTGGATCCTGGCGAGAATTCTGCCAGGAAGCAAACCCTTTAGTATACCCGTTGAGAACTTAATTCTTGCCAAGAAAAGATTATTGTGTAGAAATTCCTGCTGAGAAGTTAAGAGTTGCACATTCTCATGGCAAACATGCACATCCTGGCAAAGGTGCATAAACCTGATCCTGAGATTTGACCCTGGAAGCTAGTGCCACTCTAAAACTATCATGAGCCATGTCTTGTTAAAGTTTTAATACTTATTACGACTCAGTCTTACAGTTTGGCATGTTGAAAACAAGCTATGAACTTCAAGATGAAATCCCACGCATGTTCTATAAACTTGCCGATCACATGTAGACAAACTGGAGGAGCTTTTAATGTTGCTGACTATAGGAAAGATAAGATCTTTGTTGACTTTCACGTGTGAAGCTTCTTTGTTTTGAAATTTCTGCAGGATATTACTTGATTTTAATTAAAAGTCCCTAGATAGGATTACCTCTCTGGTCTTGGGATTCCAGTGACCATCAAGTGCTCAGTGATGATCTTCCAATGGCAAACTCCAAAAATTGCCACTTGGCCTTGAAAATTTTCTTTTCAACAGCATTAAGCAAATTTCTTTGGTGAAGGTCTTCTTGCCTCCTTTAAGTTCAATTTGCCTTTAGAACAGCCCTAAAGTGGTTTTATGCAGATATATGCAGCCTTGACTCAGTGCAAAACAATTGAGGATTGTCTGCACAATTTTCCATCTGGGTTTGATCTGTTTTCCTTAAATCATATTAAATTTATTCTCAGCAGATGGCCAGAAATTGAATCTGACTTTGGCTTCAAGTAATGAAGGCTGGGACAAGGCTGTGAATGGACAGTTGCTTCTTGCATTTGCCAGCAATTCAAGAGTGAAAGTGAGTGGATTTGTACCAAAGAGCACTCAACAACAGAGAGAAGATGCTAAGAAGTTAGGTGTAGAGCTTGTTGATGCAAAGGAACTCCCTGATCACTCTTCATCAGATCTGCTGGCATATCCACCTGACAGTCTTAAGATTGATATCCTGATGATACACTCTTATGGCCGAGATGTGGGGCGACAAGCACAAGTTATCAAGGAGACAAAGAATTGCAAATGGCTTCATGTTCTGCACACTGTAAGTGAAGAACTCGTGAAATTTGCAGCTGAGCATGAATCTGAGCATGAAGAGCAGCTCGCATTGTGCACGAAGGCTGATATTGTGGTTGCAATTGGACCCAAAGTAGCAGAAGCTTACCAATCTGCTCTGCACTCCAGTGGAAAGCAGAAAGATGTCATTGACCTAACACCTGGAATTTTTCACAACTTCATTGGGGTGCGGCCACCACCCGTGAATGGAGAAACATTCCATGTGCTAATCAGTGGGTCGTCAAAATATTTCAAAATCAAGGGATGTGACATTGCTGCGAAAGCAATAAAGTTACTGAATGCACCGTCCTTCCACCTCCTATTTGTTGTGAAGCCTACTGAAGATGCTGCAGAGATAACCCAAACCTTACTCAGTGAGGGCATTGATTCTAACCAACTCATAGTGAAAGTTTCAGGGAGCAGCAAAGATTGGATCAAGCTGCTTTGTGAGGTAGACCTTGCCATTAAGCCATCCAGGACAGAGGGTTTTGGAATAAGTGGTCTCCGTGCCATTTCTGCGGACCTTCCTGTTCTTGTCAGTGGGAACATTGGTCTTGGTGTTGCTCTGAAGAAGTTGCCCTCTGGAGCAAACCATGTTGTGGATTCTGATGACCCTCAGGTTTGGGCTGACAAAATAAGGGAGGTCAGAGCAAAGCAGCCCAAAGCACGCCGTTTAGAAGCTGAGGCATTGAGAAAGGAATACACTGGCCAATTTAACTGGAAGGATCAGTGTGATAAACTAGTTGACAAAATGTTTACTATGATTCCTAAGTAACTTGGAATGAAGATTGATTATTTTTTGCTGTGTTTTCTCTTATATGTTAATAGTACTTGTTTTGAGATACATGTATATGTGGTACAGATTTTAAAAGTACCATCATGTGATTATATAGCACCGTGCTGTACAAGTAGGAGTCAAGCACTTGTAATATTTCTTAAATTATACCCAACATTTCATACTGGCATTGCACATTACAGTATAGTTTTTTGGGGTCAGAGCAAATTAGTTATTGTTTGGCTATATGAACATACAGCTTATAAAGGACACTACATTGTATGTGGATCTCAATACACTGGAGACAAACCAGACATGTCTAGTTGAATTCACTTGAGTGTCACTTTTAGTAAAGGAAGTTATCATTTCCAGTCAACACAGATGGATACTTGCCTGTGAGAAAATCTTATCTTAAATCAACATTTTTTAACAAGGGTACAGGTAGCATATGGCATCACTTTGACTGTGAAACACACTAGTTATTGTGAACATTGGATTCTTGATTGACTCAGAACTTACACTCTTTGTTTTTTGTTGGAGGGAGAAAACCAAGCTGGATCCGATTCAGATGAAATGGTTGGGAGGCTAGCACACTTACTACTGTGCCCTCCCTGCAGTCCCTCTGCAGATGTTGTAGCTTTTATATTATTCTTGTGGTTAATTTCAGTCAGTGAAAATTTATGTTCATGTTTGTAGCACAATAGGATAAAGTAACATCAAGTTACAATGTATTCTCGGGTTACTGCATTTCTAGATCTCAGAGTTAGGCTCAAAACCATCTTGATTCTCTGGGCTCAAAGTTAACTTTTAGTCCACATATAAAGTTTGGCTGGTAAGATTTTTTCCACGAGCAAATTCTTTCCAAATGTTTGGGAGACATGGATGATTCTAACTTGCAAACGTTTCCCAGGGGGATGTTCTCCTCGAGTGTACAAGCATTAATTTCGAGCCCTGATTACATGGATAATATTATTTTAAGACAATTTCAGCGAACCAAATGAAGCCATCTAGTACTTAAATAAACAATATTGAAAGCTTTTGAAGGAATCATTAACTCTGATGCAACTGATAACAGGTTTAGCAGCCCACCCACCATTTATTACTCTTGGATGGGGATAATAACTTTTGATAGACATGACAATAACAGCTTTTCTCTACACTCTTTTCCCCTTTGTCCTGATATTCTGGACCTGGCCTGGCATTAGTCAGTTGAAGAATAAGCTTAGTTTATTTTTGCATGGAAATAATGATTTTTTGCTTGAATCTGTTGATTAAACTACATAAGAAAAGCTGCTTGCAGATTAAAGTAACTACAGTAACTTTTATTAACATATAATACATGTAGGTACAACATGACAATAAAATATTTGGTGTTTCATGAAGTGAGTTATTTGTTGATATAACCCAGAGCCCAGGAAGTGAGTTTGAGAGTTAGAGGGCTAACCAAATGAACATACAGGACTGCTACATTGCAGGAAGTGGAAAGGAATGGTGGAGACATGTAGATGTACACAGTCACTTTAATTTTGTTTTTGACCAAAAAGACCAGAGAGAAATGGAGCAAATTTTTGTATGTACTAATAAAATACATTTAGAGATTTTCAGAATATCCCTCTGCATCCCAGACAGCTAGGTACCAAGTGT
This sequence comes from Catalaphyllia jardinei, assembly GCA_022496165.2. NCBI lineage: Eukaryota > Metazoa > Cnidaria > Anthozoa > Scleractinia > Caryophylliidae > Catalaphyllia > Catalaphyllia jardinei. The sequence continues at coordinate 76,838 of JAEMPF020029974.1, read as the reverse complement.
TTGCATCCCTTGATAAGTTGTGCTGAATAGACCCTGGTTGTTCGAAAAGTGGATAACGCTATCCACCGGATAAATCACTATCCAGTGGGTAGCGTGGTTTGTTTTATTAACACTTATCCACTGGATAGCGATTTATCCGCTGGATAGCGTTATCCAGACTTTGAACAACTGGGGCCAGGAGATTAAACTACAGTAAAGCTCTGATAGACATCATGTGTGGTACTGGTTTACATAAAAAACATTTATTGAGTTACTTTTTTTTGTAAAAAAATACCTCTTAGTCGGCGCGTCGGGTATGTTATGGGCGACTGGATCAGTGAGAGATGTATGTCACACCAATCAGATTGGAGCTACCATTAAACACCAATCAAATTTCCTGTTGTAAAGGTAAATGGTATGTGAGAAGATTTGATCCCGATACAGTTGAGAACAGCCATATTTATTCTGTTGTAAAAGAGGAGGAAGTATTCATATATAGGGTTTACCTCGACAATTTCTGTAGGTTAGGCTAAGGATTTCGTGGGCGGGTTTTATTGTCATTAGCAATTCGATAATCAGTCAAAGAAACAGTGTTTGGGATATAACTGCGAGCATGTGATGAAGGGTAAAATTTTCCCATTATATAAGGTTTTGAGTTAAATGAGTGTTAGCCGCTCTACTACTAATGTTGATGGGGTTTCTATGATAGGGACAATTGTATTTAAGGGGGCGGAATGTACTAGTGGGAATGTGAAGAGGATGTGACCAGGTTCGAATTGTTTGCGTGTTGTAGTGAAGCCTAAGTATTCGACTGCAGAGTCGAGGGCGAGTCGTTAATTTCAGCATCCATTGATCAGTTTCTGTGCTACGTTTCAACGAGAAACGCGAAGACGATTTTACATATATAAATGTTCATTGTTTACTACTGGGCTGGGATGAGAAGATAAGTTATAAATGAAACTTAATCTTTCCTCGTCAATGTTATCAGGGTTTTCGCTTTATCACATTAATAGCCAGCACGAATTGTAGTAGAAGAAAAAGAAAATTTCTTGTTTAAGATAACTTTAGTGAGGTATATGAAGCCTTGGGAGTTCTATGATTGTATTAGGTTCAAGGACTTTGGTGATTGAATAATAAAGACTGACGTGTATGTTGCCGGTTTGTGATTTTTAGGCCGTGACAGTTACTCAATGTACATTGGGTTGCTTCAGTGTAATGGCGGCAAGTTATGAACGATATGAGTTTTGCGTTTTGAAGTAGACAAAAAACATATCATCTGGGAAGAGATATTTTATTTCAGGTTACAAAGGGTAACTTGATATTTTTGTTTTTCACAACGAGTAAATTCAATTAGAGGTCAGGAATCGTCGCTTCTAGTTCAAAGGACATGTTTTAGAGGAGACGAGACTATTTAGATTTGAAACAGTTTTAACGTTTTCAAAATAAGTGGAAGTGACAATTGTTTTGTTCTTGTATGCAAATGTAACGCGATATTTTTATTTTTGGTTACAAAGGGTAATTTGACACCCTTGTTTTTCACACGGCACAAGGAAGTAAATTCAATTAGAGCTGACGAATCGCCACCACTTGTTCCCATGAAATGTTTGAACAAACAAAACGAGATTTGGTTACAAAAACGAGCGATAAAAATTGAGAACGACGTTTCGACCGCTCCACGGTCATTTTCAATAAAAACTCCGCATATATACAATTTCTGAAACAATGGGATGAAAGGTAAAAAGCTAAGTATTTACATACGTACAATAAAAATAACAATACCAGAATGTATTAAAAAATGAAGTGTAAATAAGAGGTGAAGAGAATGAAAACTAAATGCGAGTGCTAAGCGAACAACTTCGCACGGATAGAATCACTCTGTTTGTTTAATTTTGGTTTAAGGTCCCGAATAAAAAACATTTCGAAAATCAAACAGTCGAATTCGAACTTGTTCGAGCACTTCCTCAGGACCCTAAAGTTCTTTGCGATTCCGCAAGGATCGTTTCCATGTTGTTCTCTCACGTGGTCGCCGATTACCGATCGTTTGTGTTCCTCCACACGTTGATGTAGGTGTCGGCTTGTAAAGCCGACATAATCTGCATCGCACAGATCACACTTATAGAAATATACAACGTTTTGCTGGTTGACAATTGGAGGTTTAGGTTCCTTAGCTTTAAGCTCATCTTTGATCTTGTGGCTTATAAAGACAAGATGTACTTCGGTATTTATCTTCCGGCTAAGATCACTAAGTTGCTCACGTAGTTTGTTTGCTGATCTCTGATCTTTGAAGGGCAGGGGTATTCTAACGGGAATTTCATCTGCTTGTTGCGGGGGGCGTGTGCTCCCTGTCACCTTCATTTCAACGAAGAACCTGATGGTGTTGTGTATGAGGGACTCTGGGTAATGCAAGCGTGTAAAGATCTCCTTAAGGCGTTCGCACTCTTGATGAAAAAATTGCCAATTTTAAGAAAGTTTAAAAGCGCGGTTTAGCATAAATAAATAAATTTGTGTTCATAGTGCACGCGGCACAACATTCATATGTACCCTAACAAGTTATGGCCTCTTGTTTAAATCAGACTTTCAACGTATCAGAAAATTTTTTCTCTTTCTTTCTACTTTAGGTGAAGTAGTGTTGTTTTGTAAAAAAAGTAAACTTACGACTCATATAAAATGCGAATAGCTCTCTTAATTTGAGTATTTTTGAGCAAAAGTTCCTCTTGGAGTCGAAAGGGCTATGAGATCGGTGAGTGAGGGGGAGTTATGCATGTGCGCATGTTGCACCAATCACAGTGTGCCCGGTTTAATCAAAGAACGAATCAAATTGCCTGTTAGAAAATAAAATGATATCTATATTACTTTGGAGACGTGTCAGATTACTGTAGTTTGTTTGGTAAAACATTTTACATGTCATCGATTTAATTCTGCTATCTCCGAAACCTTTCAGTTCACAAAAAAATAACTCTTGCACGCCTTGCATGCCTATGTTTATAAAGGCTAACATTTTACATGACCCTGCAGCATTTCTATGATTTAACTTTAATAACAAGCTTACGATTCCAACTTTTGAATATGCTAGAATTCAAAATGCTATGACTAATACTATGAACAAGATAATTTCTCTAATCTGGATCCCTGTTACTAAGCAACCAACACCTTAATAAAAAGAACTTTAACCACTTGTTCACACCTAGTACCAATTTCTGTAGGAATTATTAATAATTACATACTCAAGGCATTTACTGTGCTACCTATTTAATTATACTCCTATGAGTCACTGTCAGAATTAACACATCTGCATAAATTGGCTGCCTACTACAGTGGCTCAGAATTAAAAACAAAAGTGTTCTCGAAGATGAAGATTTATTCATTAAGGTTCAGTAGTAACAAAATATCTAATTCTAATTACCCCTTAGTTCTATTCTCATTCTTTCCCACTTTTTCATTTTATTTTCACTGTTTTTTCTAGCTTTCTATTTTTCTCTTTATCTTGTAGTAATAATAATACTAATTAGTATCACACAACTAGTGGACTAATGCAAATCCTGCATATTAATTGCCCATGCTACTAGTCCTCAAGTAGCAAAATTCCCCAGTTTTTCGTTTTATTCCCAAATGAATGTTTTTTCAACGTTACTGTTGCCTTTTCTGTCCGGCTAGTTGGATGATACTAAAACAATTAGACCCTTTGTCTTTAAGGGCCATGGGTCAATAGCCCATTCAGCTTTGCTTCATGGGCTATTGGTCTAATTGTTACTTCTAGTAATAACAGTAACAAGCATAAATTTGTAACTATAGTGTGGCCTGCCTATACTAGCATAGCTATCCACAGGCCAGTCCAACTGTAAAATGAACTTTCATTAAGAAATAAAAATGATGGTGCTATTTAACAATAATTAGACTACGAGCCTGAGTTTTCTGCGAGCAGATAGTCAACGAGGCACCGCTGAGTTGACCATCGCTCGTAGAAAACGAGGGCGAGTAGTCTAATTGTTTTTAGTATAAATTTATCGTAGTGTCATTGCATAAAAAGAAAAAATGTCGAGTAACGCATAGAAAAGAACTGTTTTATTATGTTACGTCAGGTTCAAACGTGATGCGTGATGCACACTGATGCGTAACTGTTGACTATCAGCAGATAGAAAATGGTAATATAGCCAATCAAATTCACAGATTCACAATAGACTATGGTAAATTTATACTAAATATTATTATTGCATGGCTTGTTCTTGTAGTCAATATAACACATGCTGTGGTTGGCTAATTGTGGAACATCATTGTCCCTAATGCCCACAGGCCGATTATGGGCTTGCCATATCAAAGCAAAAAGCCATATAACAAACAACGTATTAACATTAACTCAAACCTTGACCTTGCCGTTGAGAAAGAAAAATAATTTGTTCATTTTTAATCTTTTCAACTGAAGCATTTTTGTGTAATTATTTTCTATTGAAATATATAAGGTTTTTTCAATGTCTTATATAAGACAACATTATGACAATATATAACACGTATAATATAATAACATAACAATGTTATGTTCAACTTTGAGGTACTCAATTTAGAAGTGGATTGTAAAGAGGCTGAACAAAAATTACTAGAGCTATTTTTCAAACTAGACGCCTTGCTGCGTGTACCCAGGCAGTCGTTATACTGAGAAGCACTAGCTATATTGCAATTGAGCCTAAATGTTCTGCATTTGAAGTCGTGCGAAATTCAATCGAATCGATGTGCTCAAGCTATTCTGCCTTCGATTGCATTTCTTGGAATCTGATTTTAAAATAGCTTATTACTCGTACACAGACCTTTAGCACGTAAAATGAGTCAAGATCGTTACATCAGCCTATGAACATTTCAGTCTATTTTCTTTAGCATTTGCCGTTGTTGTTGTTTGTTTTTTTTTTTCATTTCTCAAACGAGAGAGACATGGCAGTGCATGATATAGAGCCACCCTTGGCTCTGTAAACTTGTTCAAAATAATTCGAGGAATGTCTCAGGTTTGAGAAAACACAGATTTAAAAATTACAGAAGTGTAATTTTTATTAATCTCCTATAACATCACAATTTCTTGACTTTATCCACTGAATAGTTTTCGAATAATTTTTTTATTGCTTCAGGATTGCGTGACAGTACAATGCAAAAGTTGTTTTGCTGGGGTCAACTCATACACTAGTTTCTTTTATCTTAAATGTACAATAATTCGCTACACGGGTTTCATTCTTGAGAAGACACATACCTCTGTTACAAGAAAATAACGAGAGAATATCGTTTAGTTCGAGATTTCTACTTTATTGCACATTACGAAGTTTCTCAGAGCATTTTACTCAGGTGTACTCGAACAGATACGTTCGTAAACAACAGAAACATATTCTCTAACCTTTCTGCTCTTGTTGCTCAGGCGTTATGAGTTCATGCTGGGATCCTACTTGGTTCACGATCACGTCTAAAAATATGATGACGCTTCTAAAGATGCTTTTTATCAAGGTGAAGAGTCGATAGCCCCAGTTGATAGCTAGCTCCTTTGGCATATTAAACATGATTCTTGCCCACCAGGTTGCTAGAGAAAAAAAAAACCCTTGCACACCAGAAATCGGGGGGGGGGGGGGGGGGGGGGGGGGGGGAAAGGGGGGGCGGCTAACCGGTTGCATTAATTGAAAATAATGAATGAATTGGCATTAAAATAAATTTTGCAATATGCAGTTTTAGAAAATATCCTTCCTCCCTCCACAGAAGGGATCAGAACTTCATGGTGTGGAGGACCACAAGTGCACTTACTAGTTTCATAATATACGAGAAAATACCCGAATCTGAATAATGGTGAATAGACCAAAATGACACTTCCAGGGACCGCCACGATGAACATGCTAGTACAATGGCAAAGAGCACTGAGCATGCAAAACCATATGCATACCTCTGACCAATAGTATCAGCTACTCTGTTGTTAACTTTCATTGTTAAATTGCATTTAACAACATTTAAATCATAGGTTTTGACATTAAGCCTTGGAATATTTGCACTCACTAACTCTACTAGGCCTTATTCAAGACTATTTGCTCAATGAAAACTCTGACTCATAGTCCAATTGATGACAAGTATGTACATCATTCATTAAAATTTTCACTTTTTTGTTGACAAGCTTTTGCAATCGTAATGCCAGTATACATGTATATACAAGTACTAAACAAAGGAATAAAACTTAACTGCACTGATCAGCTTAGTATAAATAGCTTTCTATGCATATAGCTATTTAGCTATTGCAGTCTGACCGTTAATGTTCACTATGGACTCTCATTGGCCCAGTCTTCAAGAATTGCTACCACATCCATTCTCTCCAGATCATCACCCTTTAACAATTTAATCAGGTTTCCTACCGTAGCTTCACTCGATGAAGACCAGTTTTGCAGAATGACATCAGTGGGATTTGTCATCTGTTCAATGGAACGTATAAAATCTCTATCAAATCCAACTTTCTCTGCAAGCATTCTGAAGTCATCAAATCTCAAATCTCGCTTGATGTTTAACATCCTGCACAGTCGGGCATACAATTTCAGTGGTAACTTTGCTAGCAAGGTTGACAGCCTGTTGTTTTGTGGTACACCCTGGTCCACCACATCACATCTGGTGGGGTGTAAGCTAGTTTCTTGAATACCTGACTTGAGGTCTTCAAGATGTCTCCCAGAGGATCTTCCATCCACATTATCAGGATTTAGGTTCATAAACTGTACTCTGTTTTCAGTGTCATCAATGTCACATTCCAACTCCACAGCTTCCTTTTGGTACTCTACAACTACAGAAAAAAGTTTGCTGTTCATACATGTATATGTACCTTTCATGACTGTTTCAAATGGATGATCAATTAAGCTGGGATTGGTGGTGCATCTGCCTGGTGTAAGCACTCCAAGCGAATTTTAAATCTTCGCAGGAATTATCTTTTCTAACTGTTCATTCACCCATTAACTTGCCAAGCTCGTGATGCAGTCATTTACATTTATCTCCTCCACTTCACTTTGCAAATAACCTGGCTTGTACATGTACATTGAATATGTACAAAGATTTCAGACCAAAACAACTGTTACATTGAATGGGGGTAGGGGAAGGGACAATCTGGTATCATGTGCAATTAAAACATTAATTTGATTTAAGTGGTACTATGATCAAATTTTTACCCCTTAATTTTTTTAGTGTATCACATCAAACTCCACGAAAGAATAAAAACGCCGTTTACCATTTGCAATATCTGCATTAGTTCCTGAGATAGTTAAGTGAAATAAATGACTGATGACATCATATACTCAACCCAATATTATGTTGAGTATACAAATAGAGCTACCTTGGCCAATTTGCAGTGCAGAACATTGAAACTTGGCAGGCTAATAGTTCTACAGGAAACACACCTATGGCTTTAAAAAATTCCATTCCCAAGGCAACTCACTCTTTCCCAGTCCCCACCCACTTGATTTCAATAAGTTAGTGCTTTTCAGCTTGAAATATGTTAAACAAGGCTACAAACTCAAGCAGACATATTTATATGCTTGCTGGATCATGCATATGAAGTGCTGTTAGCAAATATCAAAATGGAATGTCAAAGGTGGCTAGAAAAGCTTTTAATAGGGAGAGGTCTGGATCTCAGTATGTTACCATGGTAACAAAACTGTTAAGCTCATATTGGGGAGGACATTGCCAGATTTCATACGGTGGGGGCCTGGGTATGAGTCCATGTATTATGGGATTAACAACGTAAGACCCATATATTCTGAAAGAGCACATCAAGCTTTACAAAATCCTCAAGTTTCGTGTTAACTGGGCCAATACTGAACAAGATATAGCCATTCAAAAACTCCAAAATTTGCTAAGAAATTATGGGTTTCCGGACAAGTGTCCGTCAATCCATACATTTGTTAGTAAATTTTTAAGTTTTTGAATGGCTGTATCTTATTTAATATTGGCCCAATTGACACGAAACTCGAGGATTATCTAAAGCTCAGTGTGCTCTTTCAGAATAATACATGGACTCATACCCAGGCCCTCATGGTATGAAATCTGGCAATTTAATAGAATCTTACTGCAAAGAATCAAATATTTCTCTTACAAATTGGCTGAGATATATCTATTCATCATAATTGAAGAAAATCTGGTTGAGTGTATGACATCATCAGTTAGCTAATTTGCATATTTTAAAGACTCGAATATCTCTGGAAAGTAAAGAGATATTTGAAAATAGTAAACAGCATTTTTCTCCTCATGCAGTTTACTTGTTTATGTTTCAAAATGGCTTAGATAGGAAATATGTGATTTTCATCATAGTACCACTTTAACTGTTTCAACAGCTTTGTCCAGGATGGTAGCTTTACTCTCAGACCAGATACCATTTTTTAAAATTAATATGTTTCATACAGTGCTAAATTCACCAATGGAAAAACTAATGTTCAAGGGAACAGTGTTTTAACAATAACTGCAGAATTACTGTATACATGTACAATACGCTCATTGGCTATTTTTCACTGTCAGTAAACAGACCTGTACACACATGAATTTATAACTAATGTCACTGTTCCTTAACAGAACCCACCAACTGCGGTGCAATGTTTATTTAACATGCGGGCTACTAAATAAACACAATGAACTCAAGTTGGCGTTAATGGGGGAGCACTGCCTTGCATTAGGTTAGCCTGTGCAACTTCCAGCTATTGCATGACAAAAGAACCTCACTTATCTCCCCAACACTACGAGCTGAATGCAAAACAGCACGTGCTGGATCGGACAAGAGTATCGGTTAGCAGGCGATGTTCAAAGGCAACGAGGTCAACAAGCTTGGGGGAAGTCGCTGCACAGACTTAACCAAAACACATAGGAGTGACCCTTGTTTAATAGATTGCAATAATACGACCAACCCTGTCTCCAAAGGGAGGGGGGAGGGAAAAAATTTACGATAGTTTACAACAAGTACTAACTGCGCTGTACAACCGAACACTAAAGTGAACTCTGAACAGTTTGTTTGAGCTTATATAGCTAGACTAACGTCTACAAAATAGCCAGTAGGAAGAGCTGTACTACAAAACAGCTTGGCATTACACGTGAAAAAACATCGCCATCAATAGCACTTATATATTTTTGGCCAATGCTGTGAATCCTTATAAAATACTAAAGATAACAAAGCTATAATGTTTAAACCAAATATACAATAAGTCTCAGAGTTAAGCGATCTTTGGAGCTTGACTACACAATAGTTTTATTGAGAGCTGTGCCGCCATGAAAGACCTTAAGATACATGCCTCACATTCCATTAACTATATTTTACTCGCGTGACAGTAAAATGACATTTTATATCACGTCAGGGAGAGCAAACAATTTGATAATTTGCTATTATAAAAAACAAATCAATATCATTTTTTCATGCATCTGTCCTGTTATTAACCATGAATTTTGCCATTTTGTCAAAGTAGTCAGCGGATCCACTTGGCTATCACCTAAGCAGCGGGTTTCTCCTACGCAAAAGAGAGAGAAACCACTGCAAACAATCACTCCTTTCTTTGACTTAACCTTTGTCCAGCGCCTTGGTTAAAAAAATTAACTTTGAACTGGTAAAACTAGTTTAAAAGCTGATTTAGGCTCACATGTGTATGCTCTCACCAACGCAACCGCTGTGTACACTGTCTAAGCGAGCCCAACATGCAGTGATCAAAGCCCAAGTCCACTGTGAAAATCTGGGTTACCATTTTGAAAGACCTTCATAATTCTTCGAGACTGTGATGTACATGTACATCACTGGAATTCTTGAGTGCGCAAGCTTCTGTTTTTAATTTTGATGATGTCCGGTCATTTGAAGAAGCTCTTACAAACCTGCTTTTGATCGTATTTAATACTCGTATTGTTTCAAATTGTTGTTTGGAGTGTTGTGTTCATTGAGCACAGCAATCCTGCACAAAAGAGGGCAAGAAAGCCTTATGAAATTTAGATTTTACAGATAACAAAGTAGAGCAATACAATACTTTGATGAAGGTTTGGATCCTTCTTTTATTGTCAGCACTTTTGGTGAGAAATTTGCATTCATTGTAATTGTACCAATTAACCAGTAAAAAAATTAATAAATGGACAAATTAAATTGTCATCAAATGCATCACTTGGGGCATGACAAACTCGCTTATGCCTGATAGTAAAGCAGATGCTTGCTCCCAGTAGCCTCCCATGCAGACCTTCTTAGGCTTGTCACGCCTTCATCCCCACGAGTGTCTGCTCAACGGACCAGTCACATCAATTCGTTGGCAGCTAGCCAATCATAGCTTCTCTGCCTATCCGTGGAAAGCTGGACTTTGACCGACTTTGACCCAACGCTTCAACACGAGATATTTGTGCCACAAAATGTTCAACATTGTCACTCATGTACGAATTGCCGACAACTGATAAGATCGACATTGACGACCGGTACGGTCTTGCCTGAACTAAGTCCATTAATGGGATATACAACACGCAAAACAGTCAACTGATTCGCACGTAAACAGCTACATTTTATTTATGTGGTGCCAGAAGGGACAAAAGGAGCAATAAAGCTATTCATCGACCACAAGAAACATGAGCTTAACCAAATTGACAGAAGGAACATAGGAGCCTCTCTACAGAAACATGTAGCTTTCTCGTAGCAAAGCAACAGCTTCTCCGAAGAAAAAAACGGACGTGGTTAAATATGATATGCGTGATAAGAAGCAACATACGCTCTACTTACAAATAGTACTAATGAAACAACTGGGCCCAGTGCCGCAATATTAAATGCAAGTGCAAGTGCAACATTTCACGGAAAAAATTCTTATTTTCCACCTTTTGCCCCATGAAAGCAAATATTGTGCAATATAAAAGAGCCTAAACAATGCACAAGCACATGGTACACAGCCTGGCAAACAACAGAGATTTCAACATCAACAGAACAGCAGATTGGTTCTTTTGAAACAAAGGCTAACTGCCAGTGAACGGAGGTGGCCTGTCCATTGAGCAGGCATTCATGGGGAGGAATGCATGACAAGCCTAAGAACATCTGCGTAGGAGGCTATGCTCACAGTGGTTTCTCTCTCATTTGGTATAGGAGAAACCAACTTCTTGCAGGGTACCTGGATCTACAATACTTTGATAATAATTTTATTATGATGAATTTACAACCAATAACAAGACAGATACATGAAAACCTGATATGACAATTTGTTAAGTTTAATATGAAATAACTAATATAACATGACATGGATTTAAACATACCAGATTTGGCTGGAACCATTCTAAACATTCTCTCTACCAATTGGTCATACTGGGTTTCCCAGCTGAAATGACTCCTATACTCATTTCTGAGTTCTTCAGATTGTAACTTTCGCACTTTAAGGTTCTTTGCTCTGACCTCCTTGATCTTGTCAGCCCAGACTTGAGGGTCGTCAGACTCCACAACGTGTTGATTACCAGAAGGTAACTTCTTCAAGACCATACCAAGTCCACAGTTTCCACTAACAAGAACAGGTAGGTCGGCAGAAATAGCACGGAGACCGCTTATTCCAAAACCTTCTGTCCTTGACGGCTTGATCAAAAGATCTACTTCACAAAGCAACCTGCGCCAAAATATAGTGTCACCAGAGCTGGTTCTCAAGGTCAGTTGATTCAGACTGATTCCCTCTTCCAGTATGGCTTGCTTTAACTGGGCTTCATTATCATTTGGCTGTCCAACAAAAAAAAGAAGGTAGGATGAATCCTGCACCAGTTTGATAGCTTTTGCAGCAATATCACATCCTTTAACTTTAAAATACTTAGTTGATCCACTGATCAACACACGGAACTTTTCCCCTGCACTTTCATCCATCTGACGCACACCAAGAAATTCTTCAGTGACTGCTGGTGTCAAGTCAATCACATTCTTATCTTTGCCACAGAAACGCAGGGCAGATCTATAAGCTTCTGTTACTTTAGGACCAACTGCAATGACAAGATCAGCTTTTTCACACAATGCTGTCTGAAGTGTATGTTCCGATTCGTGGACAACTGCACTTGAGGCTAATCTCTCTGCAAATTTCTCAAGTTCTTCACTTATTGTGTGAACAACATGAACCCACTTGCATTTCTTGGTCTCCCGTATGATTTGTGCTTGTCGCCCGAGGTCACGTCCATAAGCATGTATTATGAGAATATCAATATCAAGACCATCAGGTGGATAAGCTAGAAGCTCAACTGGTGAATAACCAGAAATTTTTTTTGCATCAACCATTTCAATGTTCAAACTCCTTGCATGCTCTTTCTGCTGTGGGGTGTACTTGGGAACAAATCCAACAAGTTTGACTCTGCTGTCCTGGGCAAGTTTAGTCAGTAACTGTCCATTCACTGCCTTGTTCCAGCCATCAGCATCAGATGCTAGTGTAACATTCAATATTGCTGAATATTGTGACAATGACCCTGAAATGATCAGAAAATCCATTTTTTGAGTATTTTATGGCTTACAAATCAAATGTGTCGTGTTTCCTTCAGTTATGCACCAGTCAAAGTAATTCTTCCCCCTGTCTCCAACCAGGGAAAGGCTGGGACGTTAGTGGAACAAAAACCAATTGTTAACTCTCAAAACTGTCGCAGTACACGGGGTCTTGGATGAGATATTGCTTCTTCTGATAAGTATCCAAACTGGGGAATTTCTCTGCTAGAGGCTTGGAGTCTAGAACAGGATGTTGCAAAGAGACTGGCACTGAGAAGTACTGACTTGTTGCTTTTTAATCTATTTTATCCTTCATACTCACGTTTGATATATCAATATTCAAGCATGGCTCCGAGGCTTTCAGGTCAACATTGCAAATTTCTCAAGTTTCTTTTGCCTCCCAATTTCCAAAAGAGACTTAGATACAGTATTGTGCAAAAGTAATGCAAACGTATTTCGTCGAAATTCGCGGCTTTTCCTGGCTTTTCGACGAAAAAATATCGAATTTTCGATGGAAGCGAATTTTCAACGAAAAGTCACGATAATTCGTGATGCCTATTGTTTCCAACTACGTGAATTTTCGAACGACAATTCGCTCGGAACGAAAATATACTTCGAATTTTCAAGTGATAATTCGCAGTGTTCGATAAATGACTTAGAACATTTGAGCGAAATATCGCTCTTTGTTTGCTCTGCTTGAACATCTCTACGCATTTTCTGGACGATAATTTGCCCAGTTCGAATTTGCCGCGACGATTCTTTTCTGATGTCACTTCACAGTGTAAGCTTTACGACAAACTCGTGTCCGTTTATACAACAGTTTTATACAAGACTCACCTATAGTACTTCAAAGGTTCCTTTTACTGTTTACTTCACGTTGAAAGGATCGCATTTCTTACACCATTGTTCTTTGGAGGTTTCTTGGCTCACGTTTGTGGAGCATAAGGGCCGCTTGTTGACACGGCCATGCTTGCGTAACCCAGACTCCGCGCGAACTCGTTTTTGTATTACCATAGCAACCACTTGTGTTGAATACTGCTGGCGTGTCGGCACTCAATCATTCTCATTGAAACTCTTGTGGTAATCATGCCAAAAGTTTCCAATTACATGCGAACAAGAATCGAGCTTCTTTACAAGCAAGGTCTCCACCCAGCTGAGATATTTAAATTGTTAATTATGTTTGTAAGGTAAGGTGTTCAAAGAATGTTTTCTGCAAACGAACTCTGGAAACGCATCTTGTTGGTATCTGTGTTGAACGCGCGAATGTTCAGCCAAAGTCAAAACAAAGTAAATTTGTTCACTTAGATACGAAATTACAGCGTCAGCTTATAAATAAATATTCTGTCTGCACAAAATATATCTCGTTTCAATGTTGTTTTACATGGGAAAGCGGGCTTCTGTAAACATCGCTAGTTAAGATTCCAGCCATCAATCCAACGCGTTGTTTGTTTACATGTCAAGTTCGTGCAATCCTTGAAAATTCACTATACTTCGAACTTCGATATTTTGAACTTTCGTTTCGTTACATCGAAAATTCGTTACTTCGAATTTCGCTAAAGCGAATAATCAACGAAGTTTGCTAATTTTTCGGGAAGAATTCCAACGAAATCCCTCTCGAAAGTTCGTTGATTTTTCGACGTACATTCGCGAGAACAAAGGGCGAATTTCGACGCATTTCGTTTGCATTACTTTTGCACAATACTGTACAAAGTAAATAACACCAAATATAGAAGTTTGACCTGAAAGCCTCGGAGCCATGTGAGAACATTGATATATCGAACATGGCCTATTCTTTCTTGCCTTCTCCCAAATTCTATCCAAACATTTTACTCATGAAAGATAAATACATCTTGTGTACATCTTTCTGTTTTGATTGCATACAAATGACCTGATTTTCTTCACTTAGTTGGCCATGCATTCACACAAAACAAATGATTCAAAAATATCCTGTTTCATTAAATAGTTCAGGCCCTTGCTGAGTTTGATGAAAGCCATAAGGTTCTTCCTGTTGGTGGAATTCCCTAAATAAAAATTGGAGCCTCAGTATATACCTTCACTGGTAGGTGAGGAAGAGCTAGGGCATTGGAATAAAACTATTTCCCTGGAGGTGGGGACATTGGCTCATTTGTTGGGGGTTGGGGGGGGGGGGACTACTTTGACTGGTGTATTATAAACTTACTGGTGGTGGTGTTTATTTCAAACTTCGCCATGCAGAAATGGCATTTCTTTATTTGAACCTAAGTTCATGTTTAAGAATATTTAATTATCAATTTTGACAGCCATCCTAAACTTTATCATGCCTCTTATAAATTATGCTCATTTATCCAGCTATCAATGTTATGCCCGAGAGGGGAGGGGGGCCCCCCACAGGATGAGGTGGGGACTTTTTGACCATCTGTGCGCATCCCACATGGGAAATTTTAGCAAACTTTGAAGATAAATGTTGGCCCCACGATTGGAAAATTTGAACAATGCTAAAAAATGCTGACCTCATGGGTTGAAAAGTTTGAACCACGTTAAAATGATGAAAGTGACCAGGGTTTTGAATGTGGGAAGCTTGGTTACGAATGTTACGCCAACTTGAAAAGTACCAAGAATTCCCAGAAGTTCGAACTTTCAGTTGCAATAAAATGGAGGAACGAAAGTTAAGATAAATCTTTTAAATTCATTGCATAATCAATGAAAGTCTTGTCCAATGTAAGCACTTTTTTACTTCAGATGGCTTGAAATTTTCAGTCTGGTGGCTAACTTTGAAGTCAAAACCTTTCCCAAGCAGGGCTCGAGACTAACGGTAGCCAACTAGCCACAGACTAGTAAAAATTACATTTTGGCTAGTGGTTTTTGCGCTTTACTAGCCATTTTGGCTAGTGAAAATTTGTGAGCACTGGAGGCCCAGACAAAACCAATTAAAAGTTAAGTTCAAATTTTTCACAAAATGAATTTGAGTCATAGCATGCAGAATTTAAAACATCGGCTGTAATAAATATATATAATTCATTGGCCCATACAAGAACTTTAAAGTACTAAAATGCGAAAGAATGATTGACTTTTTTGTTTTTTCGGTGGACCTTAGTAAAGAGCGATGAACGACAAACAAACTGCTTGCCGCTAATGATTAGTTATGTGTGAATTCATGCAGAACTCTAGGAATCATGTTTCATGTACATGCACTGGAGGTCACGTACGCTTTCAAAAAAATAAAATTTCGCAGTTTGAATATTTGAATGATGCCTACGTTTGCAACTTGTAAATAAAGTTAAGATGGAACGAACGATTGTGCTCATGAGAAATCTTGAATTGGCATTTTGAAAGAAAGAAATGTTTTTCGGTGGCGAGTTGCGAAATTCTGTGAGAATTTCTCACGGAAGCAAAACCTTCGAATTTCGTTGTTGAGCGGTGCGTATTATAACATCAATGGCTATGTTTGCAACGTATAGAGTAAAGGTGGAACGAATTATTTTGTGGATGAAAATTGTGATTCGGTATTTTGAAAGAAAAGAATGATTTTCAGCAGCGCCAGTTCCCGAGTTTTGACGGCGGTTCTGTGAGAATAAAGGGCAGAAAACTTTGTACTTGACAGTAGTTCATTCAAAGCACACTTTGAGCTACACAGGCTAGTATCCACTTGACTTGATCTCAAGTTAACGTGATGGATATTACAGTATATCTTGCAGGTGGAAAAGAAAAGAGCTCTGAAAAGAACAACACCGAAAAAGTTCACATGAGGCCCAATGAAGAAGGAAAAGTTCCTCAGTCAAAATGAAAGTTTTTGCCAGCATGGAAGACTGACTTTCCATGGGTATATAATAGAGATGGTGCAATGTTCTGCTTGGTGTGTGAGGAAAGGCCCAATTTATCAGAATCGCCCTCGGCATTTGTTTCGGGTGGCTGTGTAAATTTCAGGTTAGATTCTCTGAGAAGCCATGCAGGATCCGTTGGACACCAAAGAACTGCAGATTTCATCTGAATTGCAGCCAACCCACAACAAGCGGTCATCCCACGGGCATTGAGACAGCTGAACAAAGAAGTAACTTTAAAGCTTGAAAAACTTTTTGACATAGCATACTTTGTGGCAAAAATGGAAATGCCCTTTACAACATATCCTCGTCTTTGTCTGCTAGAAGAAAGCATGCAGTTGAGCTAGGACTGGCTTACAGAAATGATAAAGCTTGCAAAAGATTTTATAGTTGCCATATATCTGACCAATTTAAGAACGAGCTTGGAGAGCAACTGCAAAAAGCACAATTTCTGGGCGTAATGGCAGACAGTGCAACAGATGTGGGTGTTCGAGAAGTTGAGGATGTCTATGTGCGTTATTTGAAAGATGGAGAACCAGTGAATACATTTGTAGGGCTTAGGCCTTGCCCTAATGCCAAAGCCCTGGGTATCACTGAAGCTATTAACAGTGCTATGAGCAATGCTAGTGACAACTGGAGGGAAAAAGTGGTCGCCCTTGGCACTGATGGAGCAGCTGTAATGGTTGGAGAAGTAGGAGGAGTTTTTGCCTTGCTTAAACGCGATATCCCTCACCGATTAGAGCTGGCCTTTGCAGATACTGTTAAGGCTATTCCAGAGTTATAAGAGGCCAAGAATATGCTCCAAGGGATATGGAAGCATTATCATTATTCCCCTAAGGCCGTTCGTGAGTTGAAAGAGTTAGCAGAAAGTATGCAGGTTAGGGCGTACAAAGCAGTGAAGGCAGATGGCGCCAGATGGGTATCACATTTGAAGCGAGCTTTAGAGGTTCTTCTTTTGAAGAATTACTAAACAGTAGTTAGCCATTTGCAGTACACCTCGCAAGTGAGGGATGCAAGTATAACACTGCAAGGCAGAGCATTCAATTACTGCAAAAAGTTGGTCAGTTACAAGTTCCTGCTTTTCCTCAACCTGCTCCTTGACATAGTCACTGCAATTAGCAAACTGTCACTTAAATTCCAGGAGGACAAGATGTCAATATCTCAGCTGCAAGACAAAGTCATCGCCCTGTCATCAACGCTCGAGTCATTCAAGGTCAGGGCAGGAGAACATCTGAACTCATTTCAGCAAGAAGTTGGTGATGGAAATCTTTACAAAGGACTTGACCTAACCAGGTCAGAGCGTGATACAGCATCCTTTGCCAGAAGCAAAGATGAAATCATTAACAAAGCCACAGCATTTATCACTGAGAGATTCCAAGGTCTCGGTGATGATCCAATTTTGCGTGGGGCATCAACTTTGGCAGACCACAAATCATGGCCTGTAAACAACAGACAGCAGCTTCTTGTCTATGGTGAAGATGCTATTCAGGTTTTAGCTCAACCAACACCACTTCAACTTACAGTCCTGTCTTGATGAGTGGATGGAGATCAACATGCACTTGCAGAGGGAGAGGACGGAGCTGCAGTACAGCACCACTGAGTTCTGGAAGGGCAAGTTTCAGGTGCGGGAACGTTTCCCCAATTTTCTACTGGTCATCGAAATTTGTCTTGTTATTCCCGTCCAAACTGCCTGCTGCGAGAGTGGCAATTCATGTCTGAACAGGATCATGTGTGACTTCCGGTCAACACTTGATGTCTCTTCTGTGGAAGCACTCATGGGCATTTCTATTAATGGTGTTTCTCCAGAGCATTATCACCCAGCTTTGGCTGTTGCCAGGTGGCTTGACTCAGGGGAAAGAACAAGGTGACCAAACTACAATGATTAACTTACACATGCAGTGCAACTCTTGATAAATAAGTTAGGTGATTAAAATAAGTCGTCTTTTTTCTAGTGAACAGCATCCGTTTTGCATTTAAACTGCTGTGTTTACAGACCATTTTTTATCCAAAGTACCACTGAATTTCGGATTAGTGGGTTTGAAAATGCGTTATGACGTACAATTTCAAAGTTTTAATAAGCTACGTTAAAATTATACCACTGTCTTAATAGGTATTATGAACTTCATTGAAGGTGAAGAGCAGCCTGTTTTTGATTTCAAGAAAAGTCTATTTTATGATAAAACTTTCTAATGTAAAGCATACAAATGTAAAGCATAAAAACGTTATTGTACATCAGTAGTATTGTGGCCGGTTCGATAAAAAGGTACTGAAACTGCTTGACAGGATGAAAATAAAAGAACTAAGAAGTTTGGTTTACAAGTCTGAGAGAATTTTTTTGTTTACGTCACAGTAACAAATGCCTGCATCTGGCTAGTGCAAAATTTGTTTTGGCTAGTGAATCAAACCTGTCACTACCCACTGGGCTAGGAAGCTGAAAAGTTTGTCTCGAGCCCTGCCAAGGTGAGGAATTTTGAACCGAAATCTTATCCCAAGAGTTAAGAAGTTTGAAATATTTGTTTCTGATCAAAGTCCCCACCCTATCCCGTGGCGGGGGGCGGCCGGCCCTCGGGCAAAACACTGATAGCTGCATTTGGGCCCATTCATAACTCTTCTTTGGGTACTTATACATGTACATGCATTTTCATATGCATTGCCATCATAACCTGGAACTGAAGAATAAATCTAAATCTACAAAAGGCGAAATGATGTCACTACGCGTACGAAGCAGCGATGAAGTTTTTTCTGCCTACAGTAAGCTTAGCACTTCCGCATGAAGACTGCACTCGATGTTTACAATCAGAGGCGTATAAAAATATATAACTTTTATCGATAATTCACCCTCCCTGAGCGTGATTTTGTACTGATAGTTTTTCACATTTGCCGCAAAGTATTAAATGAAGTGAATAACCAGTAACTCAACGAAAGCACGTGGTAACGAACACATACCTGCCAACCCCCAATACAAAAACATTTGGAGACGTCTAGAAATCTTTGCATTGTGATAATGTCATTAAAGACAATGTCCAGGAACAACCTCCGAAAATCACCCAAAAGGCATTACGAGAGGCCGGGAGATTTAGTGAAAAACTTGGGGACTCCCGGGAAAACCGAGTTGGCAGGTATGCGAACAAAATAAGCTTGAGCTGTTGTAAAGCAGTTTTTCAGGCTGATCGTAGTACATACAATTCAGGCATTATAATCCGGGCTCAACAGAAGATCTAAGCTAAACAGCGCTTACATTTCAAGTCAACAACTTACCATTGGAGTCTTTATCATTTTTGCGTCCCCTTGACTTTGATTCGAGGCCACTTTCGCTACCATCTTCTGGAAAACGCGCCGCCATTTTCGAACTCGACCCCGCGCGCGTACATGGCTTTGACGTGAGGGAGCAATGGTTCGGGGGAGGGGGCGGGGCGGCGGGAACGATAATACTCAAGTAGGGAGAGATGCGGATGAGGGGGGTGGGGGGAAACCGACATAAATTCACAGTTTTACTAGCTAGCCCGGTCATCAGACGCGAAAAACCACAAAGAAAAATAAAAAAGAAACACTATTTCTCTCCTCTCAGACTCCTTATGGAAGTCCATACTAGTGTTAGTCCAGTCCCTGAACTCTCCTTTCTTCCCGCCCCATAGAGGGACTGAACCCGGGCGGGCGAAAGAAGAGTCCAGGATACCTGCATGCGCATGCTCAGAACGCCGCCATTTTTTTCCTTGGAAGTATTTTCCAGTTTTGGCTTGTGAAGCGATTTTATGAATGATAATATACAAGCAACAATTTCTGCATTCAGATTGATTAAAAACATGCCAATTAATCCCATATCAGTGGAATTTCACCAGTACCACGCTATACCACATTCGATTTGTTTTTTATACCATAATTTCAAAGATAACGAAAGAAATCTTTGCCAAGATTTGTCGACAATACACCATTTTGCTAATGATCAGTTCCTTTTGAATTGTGGGTAGATCCAGTCCTTTGTGGGGGCAAACGGCCAGTTTAGGACATAATTTGAAATTGTAATTTTGCCCGTTTGCCCCCACAAAGGACTGGATCTACCCATAATTCACCAGGAACTGATCATTAGCAAAATGGTGTATTGAAAACACCGACTCGGACTTGAAAGTGCACGCGCTGCATTATGCAAATGAGCTACTTGTACGCGTCAGACTTTCCTTTCAAAAACTTTTGAAACTCGCTTAATATGCAGAAACAATACGAAAAAATGTTTGGGAAAAGAGTAATGACGCGTACTCGTTGTCGATGCCATAAAAATACAGACTACGATAAGCCATCGGCATATTTCGATAGTTACATTTTTACCACAATATCAACGTCAAAGAAATTGCTCGAGCGCGAGCTGAAGAAGGCATTGCGCGACACATTGACGCGAGCAGCGTGGTTGGGACCTAGTAATTTTTTCTTGGTTCGTTTTGAGCATGCGCATTCAAGTTATCCTGGACTCTTCTTTTGCCCGCCCGGGTTCAGCCCCTATATTAGGGGCGGGAAGAAAGGAGAGTTCAGGGACTGGACTATACTAGTGTAGACTGCGTCAAGCACGCAAGTCGATGGATCAGAAAGAGCCACAACGACCCTGGCCCTGGAGCATAGGTAACCCAGGCTCACTGTGTGTGACACGTGACATAACACAGGTAAATATAGAGAACATATGAGGCGAAGTTTAGGTCTGAAAATGTGCTAGTAAATAAAAATAAAAATCGATGAAACTTACCATGTGGCGAGTTCTTGTTGTCCTTAATACGTACACGTAGTTTTGGGGAAAAATAGTCTTCATCACCTTTCCTTCATAGTAAAGTGGAAAGGTAGGAGACTGACAGCAAACTCGGGCTCCGATCGACCCAGAACAAACACGATTTTTTTCGCGAAAAACGAATCCAGTCGCTAATAATAATTAAGGTTACTTTTGGTGATCTCCGTGCGCAACAAATGAGCGCGATTATTTTCCAATGGGGCGTGTTATATCACACAGAGTTCGACTTTCTTTGATTGTTTCTTCATTTACGTCCCAGAAAAAATGGCTTCAAATACCCTGCGTTATTAATTGATATGATTTATCTATGATTTATCCTTTAAAGTGCCCCTGTGATAAAAAAAAAATCACTTCTTTTTTTTCTTGAGATTCTGAGAGTGTGTCTGCTTAACACTTGACTGGCAAAATTCTGACCTTTTATTTTTATCCAAAGGCCGTTTACTTTGAGTGTAAGTTTTGGATTTCATGATCCGCCATCGCTCACGTTCAAACCTGACCGATTTGACCTCAGAGGGTTGGATCCGGGAAAAGTGACGTCAAAGGCTCACCAGCTTAAAATTTCTGCGTGTGAACGCAGCTTATTATGTATGCAAAGTGCGAGTTTAAAAGTGTGAAAGCCCAAAACTCCCGTGCTGCATGTTAATTCTGCAGCGTACACACACGTCGCATTCTTGAACTGGTGAGCCTTTGACGTCATTTTCTCCTCGATCCAGCTCTCTCAAGAACTTAAATTTAGTAATGGCGGATCATTAAATAGGAAAGTTCTAGTTAAAATAAACAAGTGCCTTTTTTAAATCAAGGATTAAAACTTGGGTCACTTAGTGTTTAGTTAACATAGTTTTGAAATCCAAAGGAAAAAAATAATTTATTTTTTGTCACAGGAGCACTTTAAAGCAAACATAATTTGGACTTGCTCTGCTGGGCCCGTTACGCCTCTATCTGTAGCATTTATTCCTTCTGCAAAAATCGTACGCAGTAGGAATGCGCAATGCAAAACTAGGGAATCACCTTAACAGATTTGGCTTGAAGTCATCGTGTTCAAATTGAGCCACCTTTATGCAACCCCGCCGCCCTTTGTGTTGCCAGCGACAAAGTTTAAGTATGCCGAGAAAAGAGCGATTTTTCAAGTAAATTAAACGTGTTGCATCCTTTGAAAACATTTTGGCCTTTACTAATTCTGGAGCTTACCAGGTAAAAGTCTATGACCCAGTCGACAAGGTAGTAACCGTTCTAGTGGGGAGTGGTCAGAAAGGAAATAAAGATGGGACGACAGAAAGTTGCACTTTTGTTCAACCGTACGGAATCTGCACTGCAGGGGAAACAACATTTGTGACGGACGCAGCAACAGGGAACGTGAAGCTGAACTGTCGGGTACAACACAATTCCTGAAGCACCTAGGTCTATTATATGATAGCTTCGGAATAACCTGAAAGGCAACTATTGCCCAGCACATCACGCCACAGCAAATGGTGCAAAAGGTGAATGAAATAAACACTCATCTCAAAACAACAGTTTCCAAAGTCAAAGAGGACAACAATCTGAAAGAAACGACAACAACGAATGGTCCTCTGGGCACAGTGTCACAGAAGACGCAACAGTCTGTTCAGCTTCTTTTGAGAGGAGTTAACCGTCTCTCAGAAAACAACACAACACAATAAATCCAGATTTTGTGAAGCACATCGATTGGTCTACTCTCCTTACCACTATAGTAGAAAAACTGCATGCTGTGTCACATTTCAAACATGAGACGTTTAGTGTACTTCAGTATGCTACGGACTTCAGTGGAAGTATTTCAAAGAAGTCACCTAAACGGAAATGAAAGTGGAAAGCCAGTTATTTTACGCATCCTGCGTCGTACTACCCTGTTCTTCAGACTAGTATGCCACTCAATGCGCCTAAATGTGTGACCTCATTGCCAGCAGAAAGTATTCCAAAAGAGGCGGAAATCGTCATGAAAGAATGAGCAGAACATTACAGATGAGATTATAGACCAGTAAGGCAGAGAACCATTCGAAGCGAGACAACGAAAGACAAAGCAGGCGGTCTTCCACCAGCTGTGTACGAGAAGGCATAAACTGGAACATCGAACGAGCTTTCTTTACCGGATAGCTGAGCGAAACGTTCAACCGCTTCAGTTTCTAATGAATCGGTGCTCCTGTCTACGTCATCTGACCAAGTCCTCATCGTCGCTGAGCCTGGACCTTTCCAGATGGATGAATTTGAAAGTGACTTGGAAAGTGACTTGGACAGTGACTATGATGAAACAGAATCAGAGGAGATTGTAGGACACAGAAATGCCATAACAAGATCGGGTACACAGATAAAAGCGTCGGTGAGATTTGATGTCTAATGAGAAAGCCTTTAAGATCCTAATACGACTCCTCATACAAGACACCAATTGGTGGAGCAGGCGCTTAATATGTCCAGCGGTAACGGAGGTGATGTAATTACGCTGATAATACATATAGTTTTCATAGTTGAAGACTAATAACCTCATTTTTAGTGCACAAATTATAGGATTAATTCCAGTATTCAAATATCAGCAAAATTACATCGTTTTATTCAAACTTACAGCCAAATTTGTGCTTTAAATTCGTGCGATAAGCCACTTTTAAACGTCATTCCGAAAAATTAACCGTCAATCGTCAAATGCCCTAAAATGTAACCGTCAACCGTCAAAACGACTTATTTTTAACCGTCAACCGTCAAAGGGAACCCCTCTCCCATTCAGACCCTCAGAAAACAACGGGACCTTGCGAGGCTAACCAACAAAGCAGTGATTTGTTGTTTATTGATCCTTATAATACTGCTCGTTGTTTGCAAGATATATTGTTATGTATGGCCAATCAAAACAGCGACTAATATTTTCCGTCATTTTGAAGGCCATTGCCATTTTGTAACAGTATTGTTCCTTCAAATGGTAAAGATCGTGCTCATAGTGCATCTCCCCATTTGTGCTCAACCCAGGCGCGCTCGATTGCTCGATCTCCTTGCCTGGAAAAAGGATAGGAATAGTAAGCTAAATAGGCATGCTATCACAGTGAGAATTACTTCTCTGGAGAGCTCTTGAAAACAACTGCTCTAGCCGGCAAACAGGCTCTCCGTATGTTTTTTTTTTGCTCTCGAATAGCTAGGGGGCGGGCGAGAGAGAGAGGAGAGCCTGCAATGGTCTTTGTACGACTTGAGTTCTGCCTCCTTTTCCGCTTGACTGATCTTTTACTTAGCGTCGTTGCTTCACGAAAATAACCACGGTCGCCCATAGAAACCGAAAACACGAACAGCACAAGCCGACATTTCGGTTAAAAAATCCAAGAATTATTGCCTGAAAGCTAAACCGTGAATGGAAACATCTTTTCCGAACTTCCATACGTGATTTAGACGAAAAAATGATCTCGGCGGGCTAGAGAGGAGAACGAAACAGAAAACAGAGCAGGCATCATAATTAGCTAAAACAATTATTCACCGCGTGTTCCCGAGGGGGGTGGGGGGGGGGGGTCGGGTACTCCCTTACATGGGCTATATAGGTATGTGCGGCCCCAAAGGGTATGGTTTTTCAACCGTTTTGATTATAGATAGGGTATCGATTTTAGCTGAATTTGGCCATTTTGGTCATAAATAGGGTATGGTTGTCGTGTGGTTCCCTGATTCCCTTTACTAGGGCTAACGCCCAGTGGGTTATTTGTGGGTTAAATTAGCACTAAAATTTACACTTAGAGTTAATTCTCTGTTACATCATTTGTGTTTATAGTGCTACGCGGCACAACATTCATATGTACCCTTACTTTCTCTTCGCCGCGATTCACCATCTAAATCGACCCCAACTTTCTCGGTCCGACCTCGTAGCTCAGTCGGCAGAGTAACGGTAGATCTTTTCCGGAGGTCGTGGGTTCGATTCCCACCGAGGTCAAAAGATTTTTTCTTTACCTCGTGTGGTTCCTTGATTCCCTTTACTAGGGCTAACGCCCAGTGGGTTATTTATGGGTTAAATTAGCACTAAAATTTTCACTTCAGAGTTAATTCTGTTACATCATTTATGGTTGTTGTACTCTAGCCCTGATAGGGGTATGTTCTTAAACCTAGAAGCCGCTTTTTCAACATTATCGAAAAGAAGAAGAAGAAGAAAAAAAGCATTATCAAAAATACAATCAACAAAGCCCTTCACAAATTATGTTTATGGTAATTTAACATTGGTCTGAACTAGAGATCCAATTAAAACGCAGATCCGAAACAGGATTTTGATGTAAGGTTCAGGTCATAAATAGGGTTTCGAACTTTTGGTCAGGTCATAATTAGGGTAGGGAATATCGCAGATTTTCGTCATAAATAGGGTAAGGGTTTTGGGAAGCGGGCCGCACACCTCCGCCCAATTTCTCTGGGAGTACCCACCCCGAGCGCGTGTTGTTCAGCACGAAACTAAAATAAAGCTTGCTTCTGGATAATTTCAGCCTTAAAAGCCAGCAAATGTCCTGACTACCATCTCTGAAAGATTTTGCCCCAATTTTGAGCAAATAAACATTCCTCCGTGACCCGTCGGCAACCGACTGAAATCCCTCTACTCATTTATTTGACATGTGTCAAGTCGAACTGGCCAATCAGCAATTTACGCTAAGAATCTGAACGTAAATACTCAAATCGTACAAGGACCATTGTAGGCTCTCCTCTCTCTCTCCTCGCCCCCTAGCTATTCGAAAGCAAAAAACCCATACGCAGAGCCTGTTTGCAGGCTACAACTGCTCCAAAAAGTAGTACTACATAGGTAAAAATAGTTCATTAATGGAACGAAAGTCATTTTTCTTACTAAAAAACAGCCGTGGGATCTTCTTTAGAGGCAAAGGAAATTTCATAGGTAGACAAACATTTTTTGTGTCAGTTTTCGATATGAATGTATGTTACTAGCACTACGCTCATGTTGCCATTCAAATTTACGGAATGTTCTACCTACTCATTGCTGTGGAATGAAGATTATTTGGTGGAAAGAAGCTCTGCGTTGCCATTAGCTAAAGCAGTTTATAGCACAAAGCATGGCGAGTTGTCCCATTACCATCATAATGAACGTGTTGATGATCATAGCGTTGAAAACAAGACTTGGACAACATCTTGTTAGGGTACATATGAATGTTGTGCCGCGTAGCACTATGAACACAAATGATGTAACAGGGAATTAACTCTGAAGTGTAACCCACTGGACGTTAGCCCTAGTAAAGGGAATCAGGGAACCACACGAGGTAAAGAAAAAATCTTTTGACCTCGGTGGGAATCGAACCCACGACCTCCGGAACAGATCTACCGTTACTCTGCCGACTGAGCTACGTGGTCGGACAGAGAAAGTCGGTGTCTTGTCAGCCTGTCTGGCTGTGACAGACCTTTTGGTGGGCGTCGATGCTCAACTAAGATTCATAATGGTAGAGATTTTTGTTTTGGATGGTTCATCACCAGCAGATTACTGCCGCTACTTAGTGGTTGCTTGAATGTTCTTCATTCCTTTTCAGCATATCTTCCCCATCTGGCTTTAATCAGTATACTCTAGTGATGTTTATATAACGCTCAAGTGGCACTATACACCATGGAACTAAGAGAATAGAGAGGTTAACTATCCGTGTACAAAAAAAAATTTATACGTCTTCATGTAAACCATTCGGTTAATGTAGCAAAGCTAGCTCGGTTGAATTGTGCGGTTTGGAGAAGATAAAGTTATCATTTCGGGAACTTTCACTTAATATAATAACAACAACAATAACGAAAACAATAACGATAACGATAACGATAACGATAACGATAATGATAATGATAATGATAATGATAAAGTGCATCCACTGCCTGAAGATTCCCTCATAACATTGGCACAGCGGGAAGTGAGAGGAGAGCGAGCCAAAAAAAATTGGAAAAAAGAGCGGGGAGGCCTAAGGAAGTTGCGCCACAGAAAACCCGGATCTTGCCACTGAAAGACGTTTGTGTATGTGGCTAACGTCACTCCTAAAGGAGATGGGGTTCAACCTGAACAAGAGGAAGTTTAGAGATGGACTCAGCCTACGCTAAGTAATTATTATGATAATGAATAAAAAGAATAAAATAATGGTGGCAACAGTTTCCTGAACCATCCCAGCAGAAATTCATTTGTTACTGAATAATTTATATCTCATTCACCTCCTCAAAAAGAACGGACAATATCTTTGCAAAACTCGTTAGTTTATTTTAAAGTAGAAACAACGTTATGTAATTAGCATGGGTAATCGCTTGAGTTAAGGGTCTTCACCACGGTTCATATTTGAAAATTTCTCTACATTGCACAAGCCTTAGCTAGCAATTTAAGAGAATTTTTAAATATGGCACTTAGCGTAAATACTTTATGGCTCGAGTTCGATTGGTTATATGGCTGAAATTATGAACGCGAGGGCATAATTTGTTTTAAAAATGTTCAAGAAAAATTTTCATGTGTCATCCCATCAACTATGAATTACTTACTACACAACCCATATTTGAAGTCCCTTCCTTATCTAGTTAACAATTTCTATCACGCATAGAAATCGAGAGCGAATAATCTAATTGTTTCAGTATAAATCTACTAGTCGTTCAAAACTTAGTCGTTCTAAATCCTCTTTACAGACACTCCGAAAACACAAAGAAGCGGCCACCAGCGCACGCTGTTACGCTACTCACTATCTATCACAGAATAGAACGTGAGTAGCGTAGCCAATCAGAGGACGTCATTTGTGATAGAATGCTAGTAGATTTATACTAATTCCCATCAGTATCGCCC
The DNA here is from genome assembly GCA_022496165.2 of Catalaphyllia jardinei. Lineage (NCBI taxonomy): Eukaryota > Metazoa > Cnidaria > Anthozoa > Scleractinia > Caryophylliidae > Catalaphyllia > Catalaphyllia jardinei. The sequence goes on along the minus strand of JAEMPF020029974.1, from coordinate 49,110 downwards.
AACTAGGGGACCAACTATGCTACTAGGGGACTAATAGTAAAAGTCATCGAGTAGCGAAATTCGCCGTTTTTTCTTTGGTTTTTCCCCCAAAATAAATATTTCTTCAACTTGCATTTGCTAACTTTGTTATTGCCTTTTCTGTCCGACTAATTGGGTGATACTAAAACAATTAGACCCTTCGCCCTCAAGGGCCACGGGTCTAATTGTTAAATAGCCTTTTGCTTTTATTTCAACACGAGTCTGGATGCGAAATAATTAACAAAGAATAGTCCTTTTGACGGTTTGAACTGACGTCATCTTGTCTGGGAGGAGAACATGGCAAAAATTACAGTTAATGATATATGGGTAAAATGAAGAATCTAGAAGTATTTATGAATTGAAAACTAAAGATACCGGGTAAAAAGCATTTACAGATCCCATTAATTTGAGCGAAATGGCCTCGCTAGAGCAGCGAAAATTAAAGTTTTCTTTTTCCTTTCATTTACCTGTAAAACCGAGTCGCATTTTGCAGACAAATTTAAAAACATCTGTATGAAAAATAAGAAATGCAAATCTATGTTCTTGAAATTCGACCAATAGCACTTTCAACTGGGTATATTTTCTTTGTAGCTCATTAAAAACTCTGAGAGTCAATCAATCTAAACTTAATCGGAATCAAACTTTAATTTGAACTGTTTTCCAATATATACGTCAATTTTTGGCGTGTTTGTCCCCCAAGCGACCCCTGAAGCAAGATGGCCTCACGTGATGACGCCAAGCTAATCGGACGCGGCTCTGAGCTCTCCCCAAGAAACGTTCGAGAAAACTATCCTTAATAATTTTTACTAAAAACGTGTGATAACTTTCAGAGTATATTAATTGTTGACAAGCGAATGTCTACTAGACTGACAAGGTCTAAAGCAAAACAGCGAACCGAAATGCCAGATACTGAAGCCAAGTTAGACGGATGACTTGCTCGCTGCTAAAGTCGAACAAGAGTCAAAGTTGGACGCCATCATGCTGAAGTTAGACAGTTTGGAAAAACGTCAAAAGGAAACTGCTCAAGATGTCAGCTAACTGAAAGAAAGTTATAAGCTGTTAGACCACGATGTGACCGGGATTAAAAGCGCCCTTGCAGAGAAGGCGAACCACAAAGAAATATTTTTTATTATTAACCATGCACAATAATACATACAGACCAAATTAAAAAAAATTAATTACAAATAATGTTATTTTAACTATGAAAAATAATATATGCAGACTACATTAACAGGAAAAAGACGCAAACCTAAGAAGTGAAACAGAATAGCAGTAAAGTGTAGCTTGAAGGAAATGACAGTAGCATTCACGTATCTAAAGAAGTTTGTCCCATGTTTTTTTGAACTGCGATAAGCGGTTAGATCCAAAAGCTATAGTGCGAAGAATATCAATTTTGTTGTTGAGACGCAGTAGAAAACTGTCAAAGTCCAGGATGCCGTTGCGTACGCTTGTAGCAAAAACATTGTATTTGGCGACAATCAAACAGTAATTAAGCACTTCCCAGTTATTTGACTCTTTGAGCCAACCATATAGAATAGTGCTTTCAGATAAAGGCGGTTTATGATTAAATTTTTCGTGCCACCAGTTAGAAAGACAAGTCCAAAACGAGGAGGATACACTACAGGTAATTAACATGTAATTAACATGTTTTAGAGATTGACTTTCAAGGTTGCAAACCAAAACTCATGCCACCCAGCTTTGCTCCTAAGAATGGCGCCTTTTGTTTTTTGTCGCATGATCGTTTGAAGGCGCAATTTTGTCGCGTAAAGTTCGTTCAATAATCTTTTGTCGCTAGGATTTTGTTCACACTTTTGCATAAGTTCATTAACTTTATTTTGAAGGGCAGTCTCTTCATTCCTCTTGTTCTTAGCTTTGATTTTTGAATACTTAATTGTGAATACGCGAATTTCCATTTTAATTGAGTCCCATTTTAGACCCAAGTCATCCAAGTCAGCATATTTATCTTTGAAATCCGGTAGACTTTCACGGATTGCGGAAGTGAAGTCTTCGTCGTGTAGTAGAGAATTATTAAATTTCCAAAAACCAGGAGCTTTAGGTTGCAATAAATCTTCTGTCTTAAGATGTAAAGTGACACCCGAGTGATCAGTTTCAGGGGCGTGAATTATATTACAAGCATGTGTGTCACTGCTGAGTGACACACATAGCAACTTTCATAAGCGTAGAGCAATTTTTTCCTGGTGTAGAAAGCGAAAAAGCGATTGATATTTTTACAAGAAACTCATTCTACAATAGAACGACAGGATCAGTGGCGGAAAGAGTGGGGCGCCCCTGTTTTATTTTCACACGGCAGTACAAATGCTAGAGGTGTTGCAATTCTCATAAAGAATAGTTTGAACATTACTATTCAACAGAGTGAAATAAGTTCAGATGGCAGATTTATTGTTTTGAAAGCTGATATTAACAATGAGACTTACACCATTGCAAATATATACGGTCCAAACAAAGACGCCGATGATGTAAAGTGTATATGAAATAATTCATATTTGAACTGCGGTTGTAGATGCAAGTGACATATGATCCTCGCAGTAAATTTTCCAATTTAAGCAATTGGAAAGAAGAAGCCTGAAAAAAATCAGGGCTTCAACGGGATTCGAACCCAAGACCTCCGCGAATACCGGTGCGATGCTCTACCAACTGAGCTATGAAGCCACACATTGGGAGCAAGGTCACTTGCAAAGACGCCGATGCTGTTAAATTCTATCGCAATTTATCAAAAGTACTAAGAAACGACGAGTTCGGTTATGAAGAAAACATTATCATTGGTGGAGATTTTAATTGTCCTCTTGACCTTACACTTGACAAAAAAGGCGGTCTTCCGATTCCTCGAAAATATGTAATCAATTCTATAGATGAATTGCAAAATGAATTCAGTCTACATGATATCTGGCGTCTACAAAATCCGACATTGCAAAGCTTTACCTTGGGGCGTTGCTCGCCTTTCATATTTTTCCGACTAGATTACTGGCTAATATCTGATAAATTACATGATTTGGTAACTAAGGTTGATATCATACCTCCCATTAAAACAGACCATTCCGCTATATTTCTAGAGCTTGAAGAAATCGAATCAAGAGGAAGAGGTGCTGGCTTCTGGAAACTAAATACTTCTTTATTGGCAAATGAAAATTATAAACATATGATAAAAAACAACTCACCGACCTGGCTGGAAGCAGGTAAAGATATACATGATCCAAGACTGTTGTGGGACTGGATCAAGTTTAATATAAGGTCAAACTCAATCATTTTCTCGAAACAAATAGCTTCTATTCGACGGAAACAAGCGGAAGAATTAAACGTTATCAGGAGGCAGCCCTAATGTTTCAAACAAATCCTTGTGATAGTACGCGTCTGGCACTAGAAAAATGTAAGCAGGATTTTGAAGCACTGTACGAGGACAAGGTAGAAGGGATTATACTACGCGTAAGAGCTCGATGGCACGAACACGGTGAAAAAAATAGTAAATACTTCTTAAATCTAGAGAAACGCAACCATGTCAAAGAGCACGTAAGAAAGCTGCACATAAGCGGTGTAATCTCTACTGACCCTTTTATGATCATGGACTCACAATGCCAATTTTATACGAATTTATATCGTAGTAGAAATGTTAATCTAGATAATGCAGAATCTTCGGCTTTTCTCGATAGTCTAAATTTACCCAGTATATCACACGAGTCGCGAATAATATGTGAAGGTAGAATAACAGCAGATGAGTGCCAGAAAGTTCTCAAATCTTTCCCAACTACAAAAACACCTGGCAACGACAGGATTCCCATTGAATTTTACAATACATTTTGGCCATTACTTAGTGATACTCTGATTGACTCCTTTAATGAAGCCTTTCTGAAGAAGGAAATGTCCCCATCTCAAAGACAAGCCGTGATTACTCTTATAGAGAAACAGGATAAGGACAGGACCTACTTAGAAAATTGGAGGCCTATCTCACTGACTAACGTCGACGCAAAACTCGCGTCAAAAAATATAGCGACCCGTATTGTTAAAGTCCTACCGGAAATTATTCACAGTAATCAAACCGGGTACGTTTCAAGTCGTTACATAGGAGAAGCCGCAAGATCAATACTGGACATAATGGATTATACAAAAAGTTATGATATTCCTGGGTTGTTACTCTTCCTAGATTTTGAGAAAAATCTAGCTTTCTGGAGTGGAATTTTATGTTTAAATGTTTAGACTCTGTTCGCCCATCGGGATCCAGGTTAGCACATCTCTACGGTTTGCCCAAGACACACAAGCAAGAACTAGCCATGCGACCTATTTTGTCCGCTACTAACACGTACAACTTTGCTCTGGCGAAATGACTAGACAACAAGCTCAAACCTCTTTCTATCAACCAATACACAATTACTGATACCTTTGAGTTCGTCAATGAAATCCATGGACTGACAGTCAATAGTGGTGATATACTCGTTTCCTTCGATGTTACTTCATCATTCACCAACGTACCATTGGAAGAGACAATACATATACTTGCCGACAAAGCTTTCGTGAATGATTGGTTCAATGTAACGCGCGGCCTCAACCTCAATAAGCAAGACCTGATTGATCTCCTAAGAGGCGCAACGAAGGACCAACTTTTTCTGTTCAACGATCAACTCTACGAACAGACAGATGGTGTTGCTATGGGCTCCCCGCTCGGACCCTTAATGGCGAACGTTTTTATGTGCAGCATAGAAGAAACCCTCGAGCGCGAAGGCAAGTTGCCCGAATATTACAGGAGATACGTGGACGATACATTAACTATTGTGCCAAATATAGCATCAGCTACTAAATTTCTCGGGACTCTTAGCCACTGCCACCCTTCGGTTAAGTTTACTATGGAGATTGAGAATAATGGAATGCCTCCGTTTCTTGGCACACAGCTCATTAACAAATCTACACAAATCCAAACCAAAGTATACGTCAAACCTACCAACACTGGCCTTTTGCTACATTACAAGAGCCATGTTGATGATCGCTACAAGCGCAGTTTATTAAAGACTATGCTTGATCGTCCCTTTCGCCTCTCATCCAACTGGTCATACTTTTCTGATGAATGTGATCGGCTCAAAATGGTGTTTTCTCGTCTTAGTTACCCAGACAGGTTAATTAATTCCACCATCTCTCGTTTTATCGCAGTCAAAGCTTCTGATCAACCTGTCCTCGAGTTACCAGCTGTTAGCAACGAATTAAAAACGGTTCCCGTTATTCTGCCATTTAAGGACCAGTCTTCAGCCGATATTGTAAGAGGGCAACTCAAAGATCTTAGCCAGAAAATCCAGGTGACCGTCCAGCCCATATTTGTTAGCCACAAGATTAAACAGCATCTGAAACCGCTCGAAGTGAAGCCTCCCATTGTCAACCAACAATCCCTTGTTTATCAATTTAAATGTGACCTGTGCGATGCAGGTCATGTTGGTTACACACGGCGGCATTTGCATCAACGAGTTGACGAGCACAAGAATGCGTCTTCTTCCATTGGAAAGCATTTCCGTTTGGAACATTCTTATGTGCCCAATGATCTCACGAAGAATTTTACCATCTTAAAGAAGTGCAAGAGCAAATTTGATTGTCTCATTTATGAAATGTTTTTAATCAATGAACTGAGGCCAAGTCTTAATGTACAGTCGGACTCAATTCGTGCGAAAGTGTTTTAATCTCTTTTTAGCTTTGTAATTATGTTATTCTTGCATGTTTTTAACACCCCCTTTTGTACATTTTCATATTTTACATACCCTTACTTCGTAGTTTTATATTTATATTGTATGCAAATTTTATCTTCACTTTTAGGCTTGATAATGACCGAAGGTAGGTCGAAACGTCGCGCAATTTTCCCGATAATTTTTACCTCAAAATGTTTAGAAGTCTTTGGATTTGGTCCTAGCCTTACAAGATGGGTACAAACTTTTGACAATAATATAACAAGTTGCATTATCAATAACGGTACGCTCTCAGCTAGTTTTGAAATAAATCGAGGGGTAAGGCAGGGAGACCCTCTTTCTCCTTACTTGTTTATCATCGCTGTTGAACTATTAGCAGTCTCTATTCGCTCATGTTCAGAAATAAATAGAATCAAAATAGATTCGAAAGAATTTAAAATGGTGCGATATGCGGATGATTTAACAGCTTTTGTGTCGGATATCAGATCCGCTCAATGCCTCTTTAAGCTACTTGATCGATTTGAAAAATGCTCCGGCTTAAAGGTGAATTATACAAAAACTGAAGCAATGTGGATTGGCTCCTCCCGTAATAACATTAAAACACCTCTAGCATTGAAACGGCGTAAAACTGTAAAAGCGTTAGGAGTTCAGTTTAGCTATAACAACGAAGAATCAGTGCAAAAGAATTTCTACGATAAGCTAAGAGGAATCAAATCCCAGGTACGCTTGTGGAGTTGGAGAGGCCTCTCCCTGTTTGGTAAAGTGACAATTATTAAGACCCTTTTACTTCCTAAAGTTTTATACGTCTCGACAATTCTTCCTCCTCCCCTGGAGTTCATAAAGGGTTTTCAAACAATTATATATAACTTTCTTTGGAAGGGTCCTGATAAAATCGCCAGGACAGCAGCAATAAATGATTATGAATATGGTGGCCTAAAACTAACCGATCTTACAACGTCAGTTATGTCACTCCGAATTACATGGATCGGAAGGTTCGACCCTGTAAGTCCACGTGAAACAATCATTTGGAACAATCATAACATTAGAGTAAACGGTAAACCTATATTTTGTAATAATTATAATAGCGCAAACATTGTTCTTTTAAGTGATTTAAAATTTGATCTGAATAACACAGTCCTTTAATCTTGCAAAACGTAATGGTTTAAAAGATTCCAACTTTCTGACTTGGACTGGTGTTCGTTGCGCTGTACCAAGTCACCTAAGAATTCGAAGCCACGAAGTTAATGAAGACCATCAAATCGCTGCAATTTAAAATCGGTGACAAAATCTTTGATCCAGCATTTAGTAAATCTAGAGGCTACCATACTGAATTTTTACACAATGACCACGTTTGATTTTTTCGCAACCAAGAGACGCCTATTTTCACTTGTTGGGTAGAAATTACATCTAAACATGCACTGAAGAGACTTATTTACATAACTTTCTTATCGCTACGTTGCATAAACAGAAATTTCAGGATAAACAACGTTCGAGTAAAACACTTGCGTAAAAACCTACTGCGCTAAAAACCCACGTTGAGAATTCCGAACGTTAAGCACGCTTGGTGACGTGACTTCTAGTGGTTTGGTGTTTGAAGTTTCCGCTGAAAACCATGGTGCTAATTTTACGTAATTTTAACGAGCGTTCATCTACATTGATTCATACATTGTTTCCAAGGTTAACACTCCATTGAAGTAATTCTAAAAATTATAACTTGGCCATTATGTTGTTTTCCGGCAATGGCAAAGCCCTTGAACAACGCTGCTTTTTTTTTGTTTTTCCACCGAAGAAAATAGTTTTGAAGACTTCTTTCTTTTCTCAGGGATACGAGAGACATTTAAACACTACGTATGGAACAAATAGATAGCTTTTTCTTCTACAGGGGATACAAATCATCCTTGATTTTAATTAAAAAATAGCTGGACCATTAAGCCTCCATTGGCACTAGTCTAAGAATTGAACTCATTTAAAATAGGTCAACATTAAAAGAGTGTGTGAAAAATAATCACGCCATCGAGGACGTCCGTACTTAATATAAACAACGTAACTATTATGATATCAATGTGATAAAATACATTTGAAAAAAAAATGCTGAAAGCTGAAAGACTGCAACTCAGCATAACTGCTCCTATACGAAACTTTACTACTTTTCATAATTATTCAGGGTTAGGTCAGGATATTCCAGGCATTTCTGTTGCATACCTTCAAACTTGTGTTATAATCGTTTAAAAACCTGTGCGTACTTGATTTAAACAATAAAAAGAAAAAATCCTTTTACATCTAGCCTGTGGTTTTCTTGGTCGCCATGAAAGCCAAAGCAAGCGCAGCCTAACCCTTAATTGAACAACGAGGCCTACGAGAACATGTCTGTGGATACCTTCGTTATTCAGTCAGCAGCCTTTCACTCAGGACACCGCCTGGTAATCTTTGGTCTTGTCTTTATTAGTTCTGTAGAGCTTTCTTGTTTCCTGGGCTGATGTATCAGTTCTTGAACACTTTAGGTGACGCATTGAGTGACTCTTATTAACAGCTTGTTTAGCGGCTGCAAGGTCTTCAAAATACAAGCAAAAAGGAAATTGTCAAAGACGAAACACAGAACGACTCATAAGCTAGGTTTGACGCAAAAAAAGCCATGGATGCCAAACTTTTCAATCATTCCAGAAACTTCATGTCAGTCAGACAAATTGACCTATTCAGTCAATCTGGCATGACTTGATATATCACAGTAGGAGGTGGTTGTTTGTTTAACTGCAAGAACAATGACGTGCAGTTAGACCTACGGAACAAGAGGTTTTTAGCTTTACAGAAAAAGGAGTATTAAATGTCGAGCTGTATACTGACAAAAACAGTAATACCACTCACGCGAAGTGGCAGAATATATATAGCTACTGAGTTGAAGTAAGTAGATATACAGTAATGAGCCAAACACAATGTAGTTCAATAAACATAAACATGTACTACTCAGTCTTGCGTGGAAAGAGATCAGTTAAGGTAAATACCGGGAGAATTGAACGCTTTTCCATTGTGAACAGACAACGTGTATGTATGTATGTGTACGCACGGCAACCTAAACCAGAGGTAAATCCTTCGGCTCAGAACCTAACTGGGATAGAAGTTACTGAAAAACTGATTATAAAAGCGTAGTAGAAACACAACTGTTAGTGGTTTTTGGTTTTTGAACCACTAAATCGGTAAAAGGATTAATCAAAAATTACTTAAATGGATCTCTTCTTCGATACGGCGTGCATTTTGAATTCTATTGTTTCAAATAGCGTTTATGGGATGATTAGGGGTAAATAAGTATGTATTTGCTCCAAAGCATCCCATAATAGTGCCGGAAAGGTCCATTAGATGTAAGTGTTTCCATCCTAATAATTGTATCATTTTTTAACATATCCTAAATAATTCTTACCGCCGAAGAATTTTGTTAAAGCATTCACAACATCACGTCGTTCCATCTTTTTCAGGACTTGGACTAGCTGCCTCAATGTAAGGTTTGGATTAACCTGAACGATGTATTCCATGAGCTTTTTGGTTGGGCTTGGAATCCCTTTCGGCTTCAATCCATTGCATTCCTTCCTAGAGATACCAAACTTCTGGGCAAAATGTAGCCAGTTTTTCACACCTGGTGTTTCTTTGTCTAACAAGGTGGCTACGTTATCCAAAAGGTTTAAGTCCTCAAGGAGAGAGGTAATTGTACTTTCCTCTACGAAAAGCAACAAAGAAAAGAAAAATATATATATTAATCATCTATTATCAAAAAGTAGGTTGAAATCCTCATCAACTGTAGAATGCTCAATAGCTGAACTAGAGCAATAATTAATTGTAATGCAAGAGTGAGGTTAAATATGGAATAGGTGTAGTCAGGAGATGTCATTAAATAATGGAAAAAGTTTTGCCACTGACTCTTGAATTTTTGTTTACCAGACGTTTCGGCTAATACTTAAGCCTTCATCAGTGAAATGAGAAAAGCGCAGTTCATTGTCATACGCTATTTAAAAGTAAAACGTAGCGTGAGGCTTGCGCGCGTGACCATGTTAAGTGTTTATGCTCGCGCAATGCCTTTGTAGGGCTCTGGGATTATGATATGACCCAGCATTCGGGTCCAAAGTAGAGTGCCAAGCTTCGAGGAAAAGTCGCTCGTGGTAATTGCTTTCAAAACCAAAAACCTTGACGTTTTCAAAGTCCATGTTGTGGCTCGAATGGTGGACATGGCTTGCAACTTTGGAGTTTTGATCGAAACCTGCCACTGCCTTTTTGTGCTCCGCAATTCTGGTCTTTAATGGTCTTTCTGTCTGGCCATAGTATACAAAATTACACTGTGTGCAATTGATTTTGTACACTATACCTGATTTCTGGCGGTCAGATTCGTCTTGCTCTTTTGGACGCGGAAAAGGCTGTTGATGGTTAGTTGTGGCTTTCAAGCTACTTTGACCTTCTGTTGTTTCAGAATACGACCAATTTTCTCGGAAACGCCCTGGATATATGACACCAATGGGCAAGGCTTACCTCTTCTAGACACCACTACAACTAGACGCGGCACAGCGATTCAAGTGGATGTTTACAGAAAACCTACACCCACCCACAGTTATCTCGATTTCCTTTCATGTCACCCTTTGTGCCACAAGAGATCAGTAGTCAACACTTTGCTGAAAAGAGCCAAGAACATTCCGTCGACGAATAAAGGAAGACGAGAAGAAACGAAACGAGTCAAAGCGGTACTGCGAGACAACAATTACCCTTTGTCTTTTATTCAAAATTGCGAGAGGGCGTTAACGAAACAACCCACCGAGAACAACTTCATTGGCTTTGTAGTACTGCCATATGTCCAGGGCGTGTCAAGAGTAAATAAGGCATTGCTGCAGCTGTTGTTGACTAGAGACAAACAACATTTTTTTTTTAACTTAGCCAACCCACGCGTGAGGTCCATGCAGGTAGAGCTAATTCTCTAATATCTCGCTCTGCTAATGCAAGTGCTTCCTGGACATTAATTAACGCGTTAATTACCATAACTACCCATCAACTACTCCGTTTGTCTTTGCAGCTGACTCCGTTGGTTAATAGAGAATCAAAGAATCCGAGCATGTTCATTGTGTCATGATATGTAGACAAAAAAAGACAAAATAATCATGTCTTGGTAAGCCCAATACCATCATCAGGTTAAAATAATCTGTATACAAGGTAGGTCTTTATTTTTTTCAACCAATCGCAACTGCCAAGGACCAGACCAATGAGGCAGACAACCACAGGCGTACTGTCATTGTTTGACTATTTTGATCCCGAAGTTGATTACTTTCCCAGTCGGTAAAACGTAAGGCAAATACATCTTACAGACAAAACAACTAGTCATTCACACATTTTTCAAAGCTCGCCAATGACGTAAATTATAACAAAATTCTACCTGAAAGCTTGTTTACTACGACGCAAACATCTTGTCTCTGCATATCTTCCAAGGCGGTTTTCATTTCCTTTACAGTCAGCTCAGGTTTCCTTTTTTCAATAATGTCGAGAACAGTTTTAGCACAGCTTGAAGATGTACTAATTTGTTGCAGCGTCTCATGTGGAATGTCAATCCTTTGACCTAGAGCTTGCCAGTTCTTGTGGTGGTCCAGCTGTAGACAAATGCTCCAAAAGGTTTCTGCGTGGTCAGCTCGAAGGTCTCTTACTGTTGCAGTACCTGTAAAGTTAAACTACCAGTATTCACCACGGCAACACTGAATTGAAGCACTCCGGGCTGTTTTATGGATCAGAGTTCTTACATATATACTTCATTTATTCTACTTATTACAATTTTCAGTTAAATTTACGTTATTATACAACTTCTGTGCTTTCACTATTTTGAAATAATTAGTGATGTGAACAGAGTGAGCTCAGAAAATTAATCAAACAGAACGTCTTGGATTAATTCTGGATTTCGGAACTTTATAGCAAAGGAAATCAAAGCAAATTTTAAGAAACCTTTTGAATCGACGTCTCATATGCGATATAGTCCGGCTGCAAAAAGGGGATATAATAATAAAAATAGAATATATTACGCCTCCTCCACCACCTCCTCTTCCTTCTGCTACTGACTGCTGTTACAAATTGCACATTCAAATAAAAAGTTTTTCTGCTAAACACTGCCTATGCAAGCTTCTTAAGCTACCACATCGCTTTTCCAAAGATCATCTCACAAGCTTGAATCAGCCAAGGGGTAAGCTCTAACTTCAACCATACCATAAGTGAAGCGAATGCTGTGAGATAAATTCAAACTGAGGTATAGCAAGAACGTTTCTAAAAAACGTTGTCATCGTGTTCCAAAAGTGTTTTTTAATAATCTCAGTTTTAAAACGTAACTTCTCTTCGTCTGAAATTCAGGTAGAATATCATACAGTAGAACACAATTCTTAAAATATGCATCATTATCAGAGTGAGAAAATGAAAACTCACCAGGTAAACTACACTGTTCCAACATCTTTACAACGTCATCTCTTGCTATGTCCCTGAGGGTATCTTTGAACGTTTGTACTGAGAAGTAAGGGTCGCGCCCTTCCTGGAATTCCAACATGTTTTTTACTGGGGCTATTCTCAGGAATGTGCTGGCACTTGATCACAATCTCTTCGGAAACTCTAAATTCTTCTGCGAGATGTAACCAATACTGGGTGAAAGGCACGTCTTGCTTACCATGACAGATGGGTTGGTCCAGTTGACGAGCAAGCTCATCCATAACATGGATGTTGCTTACAACTGCGTCTTTCACAAGAACATCTGTGAGAAATATAATAGCTGGATTTAAAGATCGAATTTAGCAAATGACTAAATAGGAAAAAATGACAACATTATAGGCGAGAAAGGTTTGGAATCAATAAACCTTTCTAAGAAACCATATCCATAGATTGCTATCATATTTAATCTCGAAGCTCTCATAGGTAATGCTTAAGCTGTAGGACACTAGTGTGTGGTGTGGCCAGAGTTTGAGGTCACAAAGTACGAAGCTAAGATGCCGTTGATGATTCAGATGATGTAGGCAGCATGCCAACCAAACTAAGTCAAGCAAGCCATATTTAGTACTTAGTTAAGTATACGGATGCTTTGACAACCATGCAAGGTGTTGAGCAAGTGAAAAAGAGCTCAAATCTGTTTAAAAGCTACCCTGGTAGTTAAACAGTAGAAAAACAGTCACCTCCAAAAGAAAGCATGACTTGGTCAATGCCTTGTTCCTATGAAATTAAGAGAAAGAGACTATTAATTGGGTAAAAACGTATTTTAGCTATTAGTGCGATAGGTTAGCTATAACTCGACACATGAAGCCATGACTTGTTACTTGCAAATCTGCTTGGTGTATATTAATATGTTTCAAGTTATGGTGTCTTATAATCACTGTCTAAAAAAATTAATAATGAACTAAAAATGAAATAATAATCACTGCCTGTTACATAATATCCAAAGCTTTAGCTTTTCACAGCCCAATGCAACCTAACGTCCATTCCGAGTAAAGAAAACCAAAATCAACCTTTTACAACAAAACATTCATACATTACCATCCATGAAAATTCAAACCAAGGAAGAAACGCCTCCACAGGAACTCGAATACTTTCAGCAAAGGCATCCTTCGTGCAAAATTGCTCTTTTTGTAAATCAGACTCAGACCAGTAGTGAAGGCACTTTTCTTTGTCACAACGATTCATGTCATGCCGGCGACAGCAGCTGACCACACCCTGCTTACAACAGATTGGACAAAGGACACAAAATTCATATTCCATGGAATTCAACCAAACGAACTCTGTGCGCATTTCTCGTAGCATATATCCCAGGTGGCTTCGTACCATACGGCCAATATTCATAGCTGAGGTGTCACTTTTAGAGTCTTCATTTCTGTGAACCACAATTTCAATAGAAGACGAATGGCAGAGCAGGATGACTGAGTAGCCTTCCGTGGAATGAACAGGAAATCTAGCAAAATTCTGGTACATATCCTTGTACAATGGTCTGAACTTTTCTTTGGTACACTACTGAAGAAACGTTACCACCAATCGTGGGAACATACCCAAAGGCACTTGAACATACAAGTATTCTTCGCAAGATCTGGCATCTGGATCATTACGAGGAAAGTTCAAGGGATGAGGCTGTCTAAATCTTATGAAAAGAGGAGGAAAGGTGGTAGAAGCAAGGAGTTTGGTGGCATTATCATCTGAAGGATACATCAGCATGGATGGAACAAGGTACTGCCTGCTCTTGTCCTGTGTAGGCCAATGACATAATAAGCTAAACTTCTCCATGATGTGAACGAGGCACTCGATTGTGGTAGTTTTGGTTTCAACCTCGAGCAAGGGTTACCACACAATTTGCAAAAGTTCATCATCAAGGATACCTTCATTCTCAAGCTTTTTCCACAGTTCCTCAAACTGCTCATCATCAGCTGCGGGGTCATATCGTTTGATAGTTATTACTCTCTTGAACAGATCAATCAACCACGTAAGGTCTAAAATCACTATTCTGTCTAACTCTGGGGTGCCATCAAAATGAATCAAGATTCTCTGGTCATGCAAGAAGTTCAGCAAAGTATGAAATTGTTTATCATCACTAATTTCACACTCCTCAATGGCAACTCTCCATGCTTCATCAAGAGAAATAAATGGCACCGTTCTCACTTTTGGATTTAAGTGACTCCTCAAATCTTAACCACTTGATTGGAATGACTCTCTCCATTTGTGGGAGCTGCTTTGCAACTGCAAGTACTTCTTTCCTCAAGCGCTTGACTTCTGGGCATTCATCTTTACTGCCAGACCTTGTGTTGTCTACAGTAAAAAACTTTTTCACAAGATGTTCTCGATATGGGTTGGCGTGATCCGACAAAGAGCCATATATTTCACTGGCCAGCTCTGAGGCACGAGGACACTTGTCAGCATGGGTACACACTAAGATAACTGGAGGCAACATTTTTGGCAACTTCCTAGAGCGGCTAAACTGTGTCAGTGGATGGTTCTTGCTTCGACCTACCACAGAGGAGATTGAGAGCAACCAGAGGTGCAGGTAGTATTCATTTGTCTTTCTGCAAAAATGGTCCTCTTTCTGCTTGAAAACGCCTTGCTTTACAATGGGAGGGGCTCTGCCACGTGGATTTCTACTAAGGTCGTGCACCAGGAGATAAATTGCGTTAGAAGTAAGGAAGAGTGGGTGGGTGACATAGTAAACTGATTGCCCACCAAAATCCCAGAGAATTGAATACACTTTGTCTTCATCTTTCCTTCCAGACTGCAGTTCAAGTAATTTCTGGAAACATGCTGCTGTTGTATCTGGCACTTCTTGCTCAACAAGTTCTTCCTTGCTTTCCTTCTTATCGAGTTTCGGAAACCTACTGCTAACCAGTGATCCTGAATTTTTGGACTGCTCGAAATTCTGTCTACCAAGCTCACTGTTCTCCTGTGCTGGCAAATCAATCTTGATATTCCGTTTGCAGAGTTTTTGAAGAAAGAGCCATTCTTGCATTTTGCACATCTACAATTTCAGAAGCAATTTGATGGCTTCCTTCACCTTTCAATTCAGCAACCATGCATTGGGCTATTCGGTGTGGAAGCGAAACATCCGAATCTGGTTCCAGCTTTTTCTCTCCTGTACTCCAAATCTCAGTTGATAAACTGAAATAGGAAGGATCTCTTTCTATTCCGTTAGTGCTGTCTTCGTCATGGTTAAATTGCTGCCCTCTCAAAGATTTCTTTAAGCTGGTTTTTCCAGTTCGATCCTGTCCAACCAACATGATTGGCACCCTCATTACACGGGTCTTGCCCTGTTTAAGAGCCTTGTTATAAGCTTTGACGGCTAAGGGACCTCTGGCAAGAATCTCTGTAGGGACTGAATCATCACTGTCCGGTTAACAATATTGTAATGTACTGGTATACATTGCAAACATACTGAAGCTATTCTAGCCTAACGTGATATGTTGCTGATGTGTTCATATTATTATGCTCTGAAACTAACCCTTTTCTGTAAGGCATAATCTTTGCCACAAAAAGGTCTTCTTTGTTTTGTCTGGTTTGAGTTCAATACAACATCCTACATAATGCGGATTATGAAAATTTAAAAGGCATTTACTACTGAAGTGGGGCATGAGGTGCAGCCATTAACTTATTTGTGTATGTGAACTTGTGACTCATTCTTCAGCATTGTCTGCCAAAAAAAAGCAGTGCATCTGAATGTCTTTATACGAACTGCCCAGTCGGAAACTATCCAACATGCTGTTGTTTGTCAACTATAACTCACTAGCTCTAACAAAGAATGTCATAAGGAGATCATTTAACAAACTGACGTCAGTTTTTCATGCGTCTGTCCTGTTATTGACAATGAATTTCGTCATAACATTGTCAAAGTAGCTGTGGATCCACGAGGCGATAGCAGACTACTTTGACAATGTTATGACGAAATTCATTGTCAATAACAGGACAGACGCATGAAAAACTGACGCCAATTTTTTTTTTACGATAACAAACTGTTAAATTGTCCGCTCTCGGGTGTTGCCGCATCGCATAAATTATAAATTCATGTGTCTGTCCGCTTATTGACGGTAAAAATTAGTTAATGAGCGCGCGAGAATTTGTGCCGTTATCGTAAAAAAAAAGTGTTTTGGATATCTCATCTTAATATATCATATATTATTTCTATAAAGAATCAACAGATTTAAAAAACTTCAAGTGTCATGCCAACTTTTCTAATTCTGAAAGTTCAGTTGCTAGTAAATTTGGTCATGGTTAAGGACAACGCAAGTTCTTTTGAAACCAAGCCAAAGCATGGTTGTAGGTCACTTCATTAATCGTACCAGTATTAGACATCATATCTAAAACTGCATCTATAATTTGACAGATGTAACAGAAGTAATACACATGGCAAACCGTTTGGCAAAGTTATGCTGTTAATGAAACCGATGCTTGCCAATGTTTCAGGTTTTTGTCTTGGGTGCCTACCCGAAACTAGCGTGATAGATTGATATATTCCATTTATAACTCACTCAGAACTTACCATGTTTGGTAATCATTCTCTCCACCAGTTCATTGCATTGATCTTCCCAGTTAAATTTATCCATGTATTCATTCCGGAGTTGTTCTGCTTCCAAAGCACGGATGGTTGGGTCTTTTGCTCTTACTGCCTTAATCTTGTTAGCCCACACCTCGGGAACACCAGACTCCACGACATGGTTTGTCCCAGAGGGCAACATCTTCAGGGCCATAGCAAGTCCAGAATTTCTGCTAACAAGAACAGGTACACTGGCAGAAATGGCATAAAGACCGCTTAATCCAAAATCCTCAAACCTGGACGGCATGATGACAACATCAGCATCAGCATCAACAATACATTTGGCCCAATGTGCGGTGGTGCCTAAACATGACTTCAAAGTGAACTGATTCCAATCCAGGCTTTTGCCTTGGAGTATGGTTTGCAGGTCTGTAGAATCTCGGCCAGGCCGTGAAACAAAAACGAGGTGATAAGAAACGTTCTGCAATGACGATATTGCTTCAATAGCAATGTCACAACCTTTGGCATTGAAATACCCAGCAGAATTTGTTGCATCAATTAATACACAAAATTTGTCACGATTTTCATGGATTTTATGGGCACTATTCCCACTTTGGTATAATTCAGGAAAAATTGCAGGCGTTAGACAGATAACATTGGTATCTTTTCCAGAGTAGCGAAGCGCAAGCCTGTAGGCTTCAGCTACCTTGGGACCAATTGCAACAACAATATCTGCCTTCTCACACAATTCCATCTGCTTTTGATGTTCCTCTTCAGCTGTACGTGCAATAGGCATGCCCACTGCATTAAAGAATTTTACTATTTCTGCCCAGATGGTATGCACTACATGAATCCATTTGCAGTTTTTGGCCTTGCAGATTTTTTCAGCTTGCTCTCCTAGTTCAGGTGGAAAAGAGTGCATTATCAGATAGTCCAGATAAGCACTGTCAGGAAAATTCAACAGCTCACTTGGCAAATTTCCCTGCATATTCTCATCTTCGACAAGTTCAATACTTGATTCGAGTTCAGACCGTCTATAGGTATCTTTGGGTGCAAATCCTCTAAACCTGAGTCTTGCATCCTGGGCTAAGCTAAATGCTAACAATCTATTCATAGTCGTATTCCACGCCCGATCATCTCCTGCCATGATAACCTCAACTTTTGATCCACTTTGTCTAGGCCTTGATGTTGATCCCACTGAAAAGAAAACCCAGTTCTAAATAAATTGGAACATAAGCTGAGGTCGTTTTACTAACAGTACCCACTGCTGAAGGACTAAAAAGTCCCACCACATTATTAACTATACATCTCTCCAAGCTGTGTGATTATAAAGTTCTCCAGAATGGAAACAGATCAGGCGGATTATTGAGCCAACAGGTTGTAAAAACTAGGTGGCAACTGAGACAAAGATTACATTCTACTGGTACGTGCTGTTGATGTACAGGGAAAGGGTGATCTTTGCTAAGGTCATCATTATATATTTGTCTCTTCAGCCTTTGGCTAAGTGTTTCCAAACTGGCTATATATGGGAGAAATGACTGAAAATGTCCTGGGCTAGTGACACTCAGAATTTCAGCTGTAATTCTGTGAAACCACGAGCCACAATCGGGGACGGAGACCGCAAGCGAGCACTACTTGTAGAATTGGGGCTGTCTCTATAATATGGGTCAGTTTTGCCAAACAAATTGTGTTATAGAGTGCGGCATACGCACGTAGATGCTGCGAGGATTTTTGCCTATGTAGCGAAGACAAGAGAAAATGAGGTAGATCATGGTCTCTTGGCGAAGAGCAAATGTTGTTCGAAATTACCGAATTTTTTTTTCTTTTTGCCCACAACTCAATACGTTTATGTCTGTTGAAATTTTGCTCAAGAATCTTCGTCCCTGCTGCAATTTGAGTGAAGTAAGACAATGTCGAATTTAGGTGTGGCCTACTTTATATGGCTGATACTGAAACCAGGAACGGCGGCACGCCGGAACACCGAAATGCTTAATTCCGAAACGCTGGAATACTAAGACGCGGAATACCAAAAAACGGAACACAAAATTTCTATACGCCGGAACGCATGAAAAATGCTAAATACCGTGTTAAATGCTTTTGCAATGCTGAACTCTCTTTAACGGCCATGCAAATAAAGCTCGTTGTTGTTGTATTACACTGTAATAACACTGGGAAAACAAAATTAGTAAAACTAGGAACACGTGAGAAGCACTAATGCCGCGTTACTGAACCCAAAACTAAGATAAAATCCCGCACTTCTGGGAATACTAAATCACATGATTCAAGCCAAAAAATTGTACACAATTAGGTGATTTTCCCCGGCAAAATGTAATTATGATAATGTATGTATTCAAGTCTAGTCTGCGTTGATCCTGGGAGGAGGGAGACCGAGAAACCAAAAAGAAAAGGTCGGGGATGCTCTTTGGAAAATTTGTCCAACGTTTCAACTCCTTCTTTAAAGTCTTTCGGTGTAAAAAGGCCGCCGGGTTCTATACAGCACTTCACCAATCGATTCTGCTTTCATTCCTCAAACAACTTACATGACCATGTAGTTATATAAGCGGTTGATTTCGGCACTGCATTATCTATACTTTTCTTTTCTTTTTCCACGCTTATGGGTTGCCAAAATCTTTGAACGACCTCGTTGCAGGATACATTCTGACTGAACGACAACTTGAAAATGCTGAACTGAACAGCGTGAGGAAATCAATCCACAAAGTAATACGTAAAAAATATTCATATTGAATTATTTTAAGAAAGAATGTTGCTTCACATATTGAACAATTCAAATTGAAAGTCTTTGTTTAACATTGCCTAATACAGGAAAGTAAACTATTGATACGCGACTACTCGTTGCAGCTCTGTAACCATCTCCCTAGAGAGATATCCAAAGACCCTGGCTGCTCTCCTGGCCCTGCCATGCCCATTCAGGTCGGCAATTTGGTTGACATTACTTCTGGTGGCTCCAAGACACATGCCCGCTATCGGTATCTTGTGGTCTCCGTAGATGGCCTGTGGTGCAACGTACGTAAGTTCAAGGGTTCACGATTGCGTTCTACCTCCTATTGCGTCAAACTGTCTGAATGTCGTCGCGTCCCTGACCTAACAGGGACCACTTCTAACCTTTCAGCTGTTACAGGTTCGATTCCTATCCTCAAGATATCGAAGTACCTCTTACGTCTGGGCACGTTGATGACGAACCCACTCATGTTCCTACGCCTCAGAGCACTCCAAATCCTGCTCTTGCTTTAGTTCCTAGCGAGCTCCCTACTCCGCCAGAACCTTAGTCTGATATTCCTCCTGTGCCCGAGTCTTCTCCTCCCCTGGGTGGAAGCATGACTGACGACATCAATGGCCCTATCTTGCAGTCTGCCTTCTCATCTGGCCCACGCCAGTCTAACCGTCCAACTCTTTACCCGACTTACCTCAAGGACTATGTTACTTGGCTGCCCCTACGAACTCCGTGCTTGACTCTCCACTAGTACCCAACTATGTCATAATACTTAATTTACGCATTACGCATTGACATCAAGCCATTTTTAACTGTTTATTTCCTACCAATCTGCAGCCTAGCTTTGCATTGAGTTTATTGCTCATCTACTTGAGCAAGCTGAAGAAAGAAGTCATGCCATATTTCGCAGTGTTGTTTAGTTCCCGCCATTAGGTTACATTGGGCAGCTTGGGAAGTATTGTGACTCTTATTCCCCACATTAGGCAGCCTGACTGTAATGCAATCTGATTTCTATGCATAAAGAAAGGATTGAATTCAGGTTCTTGGTTGTATGGCCATTTTTTACTAGTTATTTCATAGACTTAAGCCAAGACAGGATAGGATCTCTCTGTGTTTCTTGCCCACAGTGACTGGTAGTGCATGAAACTTCATCAAATTGAAGACCCCCATAGAGTCTACTATTTCTTCGTTTCTGATTTCTGTTTCAAGGGGGAAATGGGAAACACCATCTGCATTACTGTGAACTTTAGTGTTCCTGTATTCAATTGTGTAATCATAGCCGGCTAGGAACAAGGTATTACACCGAAGTTGAGCTGCAATGACAATAGGAATGCTTTTCCCCGGATAAAGATCGACGTTTATGGTTGGTGATCTGTAAACAGGGTGAACGAGCGCCCAAACAGATATACATGAACCGTCTTGACCCCCCCAGACCATTGACAAGGCTTGTGTCCTTGAAGAAAAAGCTATGGGTCGCTAGGTACCGTCGCGTCACGTAGGACAACACTGCCCCAATATCCACTGGGGATGCATCTCAAGCAAGCCGTTGTGGTAGGCTTGGATCATAGTGGGTTAGAACTTGCTCTAAAATGATAATTTCTTTCACTTTGAGGAATGTTTCATCCCATTGTTTCGTCCATTTCCATTTGTGATTGTTCTCCAAGAGTTGATTCATGGGAGGCACTGCTGATGACAGGTTAGGCAGGAACCTGTAGTAAGAATTGATTAATCCGAGGAACGATCTTACTTTAGATACGTCATTTGGGCGTGGTGCTTTCAAAACTGCTTCTAATTTATACGCTGACTTGTGTAGGCCATAGCTGTCGATATCATGTCCACAGTAGGTTATCTTCTCCTTGAAGAACTCACACTTTGCCTTGTTTGCTCTCAAACCATGATGTTGTAGCCGTTGCAAGACTCCTTCTAGATTTGCCAGGTGTTCTTCATCATCTCTTCTAGTAATGATCATATCACCCAAGATGCAACGTGTACCAGATGTTCCATCCAGCACTTTGTCAATCGTACTGTGCTAGATAGCGTACGGCTGCTGATGTAAGAGCAAATGACCGAAGCTGGAATGGAAAATCTACAACATAGAGGCAGACGGTTCAGCAATAAAGAAGTTTAGACATATCAGTAAACAGCACATATATAAGCAACTTAACGCTTTCTCTTCGTTTCTCAAAATGAAAATTAAAGAACCTGAGCGTGATCCAAGAAGGACGAGCTATGTTTTTATTTCGAAAGAAAATCAAGCGAGTGCGTTCAAAGTAGACGCATCTTTTTACAGTGTAGTCGACTGAGCAAGCTCACTATCATTTTATAGCTTGAAAGAAACTCAAGCGAGTACGATCCGAGATTTTCACAACCTTTACCTATCTTTAAAGCAGCAATTAAAGTAGCATTCAGTTTTTGCAAGACTCCTTCTAGATTTGCCAGGTGTTCTTCATCATCTCTTCTAGTAATGACCATATCATCCAAGATGCAACTTGTACCGGATGTTCCATCCAGCACTTTGTCAATGGTACTGTGCTATATAGCGTACGGGTGCAAATGTGATAATAATAATAATAATGATAATGATAATGATAATGGCAATGACAATGACAATGACAATGACAATGACAATGACAATGACAATGACAATGGCAATGACAATGGCAATGACAATGGTAATGATAATGATAATGATAATGATAATGATAATGGTAATGATAATGATAATGATAATGATAATTTGACAATTTGACAAGGCGAGCGCAACTAGTTTGCGATACACCGGACAGCTTACGTGACGAAAACAAATACCTTGAACGTGTTTTTATCAAAAACAACTACAACGCTGACTTTATTAGACGAAACATTTTCCGACCTACTGAAACCGACGCAACGAACAAGAATCCGACACCTGTTACTACAGTGACTATACCTTACATTAAGGGAACTTCTGAGACTATCTCACGGATCTTACAGCCCTACAACATCCGCGTAGCCCACAAACCTACAACTACGTTACGGCACTTACTGACCAACGTTAAAGACCGAGACGAACCCAACAACAGACAGGGAGCTGTTTACAAGATCAAATGCTCCGACTGCCAGGCCTCCTACATTGGTGAGACTGGCAGAAACCTTAACACGAGACTGACTGAACACAAACGAGCCACGAGAAATGGTGATGTCAACAACCACATTGCTGTGCATCATCAACTGACAAACCACAACATTGACTGGGACTCTGCTCAATGCTTAACTTACAGTACAAACTTTTTTCAACGACTGACTCTGGAAAGCTGGTACACTAACTTAGAACAAACGCCTCTTAACAGATGTCAACAACTACCGGCACCTTACAAACGACTTATCCGCGACGAAAACGAAACCGACAAACGGACTTCTAACAGACCGGCTTAATTATTTTGACTTACAATAGACGGACTCCAACAGACCAACCTGACTAACAAAAGACGGATCGAAACCGACCAATGACTGATGACTAACTTTACATGAGTCTTCCAGCCAATACCATCCTGGCTTAACTGACCAATCACTATCAACGGACCAGACTTATAACATCATCGACTGACAAACACTATTCACTTGACTCTGAAGATGACTTCCGCTCAGGTTGTCGAAACGTCAGTCACCAAAAACAGTTCTTTTCAGAACTATTCTCACCCGGACGATCACACAATACGAACTACTGATAAT
>JAEMPF020029974.1:6686-23705 GCA_022496165.2 Catalaphyllia jardinei | reverse complement strand
ATAACTTCACTGCACGGGAAAATATGAACTCAATAATTTGACCTTGCTCCCAATGTGTGGCTTCATAGCTCAGTTGGTAGAGCATCGCACCGGTATCGCGGAGGTCATGGGTTCGAATCCCGTTGAAGCCCTGATTTTTTTTCAGGCTTCTTCTTTCCAATTGCTTAAATTGGAAAATTTACTGCGAGGATCATACTTCACTTGCATCTATAACCGCAGTTCAAATATGAATTATTTCATATATATATATCACATTTCCCATTTCTCTTGTGTTTCATCCAAACTCTCTATTTTTCTGATCACGATCACGTTTTTGAAGTGAAACTAAGGCACCGTCCACACTAATCCGTTTTCCAACGAAAACGGAGCTGTTGTGCTCCGTTTTCAAAAAGATTTGCGTCCACACTTATCGTTTTCGCATCGTTTTCGCCCGTCCACACTATAAAGCCGTATCCGTTTTGATAAAGTTTTTATTCCCTAAGTGCGCATGGTAGCGTCTGTCCGCCATTTTGAATACTCACGGTCGAGTTGTCTGGCGCCCGGTCGTGTCTATTTTGATGACGTCACCGTTTTCAGATAGCATCGTATTCTCCGTCCACTTTTCAAAAAGCATCGTTTTCAAATCGCTCCACTCTGGAGAGCGTTTTTGAATGGCTCCGTTTTTGGTGATCGTTTTCGGCGTTGTAGTGTGAACGATAGCCGTATCCGGAGCAAAACAGCTCCGTTTTCGTTTGAAAACGGATTAGTGGGGACGGAGCCTAAATGCAGTCAGCGGTAAATAAATGCTATTGACTTGCAAATGTGAGCTGAAAAAGTGGGAAAATCTGTAGATGCGCGAATTTTAAACAAGAAGTTTAAAAAACTTAAAACCGCGGTCTTTTAAGTCTTTGGCGCGAATTTATTTCACATTCTTTGCATAGCGTGGTTTCGTGATTTACCCCAAAAACTCCGCCATTGCTTCTGGCGAAGTAAACATGATCTTATTTATCACCGTAAGGGCATTCCAGTAAACACAAATTTATTATCACCGTAAAGTTATTGCATTAAACACGATCTTATTTATCACCGTCAGCGCATTCCATGGCTGACGCCAGACGTAATACCTTCTTTAGCACATTGAATATTCCCTTCGAAAGTGAAGATGCAAGAAAACGAAAATACAGCTTAACTCTGGATAATTCCAGCCTTAGTAGCCAGCAACTGGTCCTAAGTTACATTCTTTATCCTTGCAAATGTCCTGATGTGCATCTCCAAGGGATTTTGGTCCAATTTTGACCAAAGAAATATTTCACACAGACGGCCATGTTCTGTCTGAATAGTCAATTTGCTAACTTGACAAAATGCTCGTGAGGGGGGATATGACGAAAAGAGCTGAGAAATGGCCTGTAATTGGCTGATGATGACATCATCCGGTTACGACAATTGGCCGAGTTGGAGTTTGGGTCTGCTCACAGACAAAACTAAAAAAAACAAGACGATTATTTAAATCGTGTAACCGCGCTTCAAAATTAACTTGTTTCAGTCTTAGCACTATGCGTGCCACAGGCAGCCTAAGCTATCGTTGTGAGAAATTAGTATGCGAACGTTCAGCTCGCGAAACATGACATTTAATCTCTATGCCAATGTTCACCTCGTGGAACGTGACATAGTTACCGCCGACATCTACTGTTGCACAAACTGTCATCGCCAGTTGTGAAATCTACAATTCCGTAATGGTCTTTATCTGGAAACTCGCTTGGGAAATGCCCATGAATGATAGAAAAGGAAACGACTATCACGCTCAGTTAATAACACTGTTGATAAACAGCTTTCTTCCTTAAAAGTCACAATATATTTTTTGTGCTATGAGTAAAGGACAAGCAAAGTAGTCAAGGTAGTTGCACAATCCGAAGTTTACGCTATTCACGGCTAATTTTAGAACGCTTAGGGTTTTCCCCCTGCAACTTCTGACAAGTTCTTGTTTACCTCAGCAAATGCTAAATTTTCCTTCAAATCTCTTCACTCGCTTCAGTGAGCCCATAAATTCACTTGAATTGCCTAATCCCACAAGAAATATTCGAAAATATATTAAAATAAATTAATGACTAATACTTCTGGTGAAATAAACTTGCAAAGTAAGCAGGATATTATTTGTCACGTAGCGAAAGTGAAACCTGCAACGTCGGCACATTACCTTTTTTAGCGTATGTAATATTCCCTTCGAATCCAACGCTTCGCTAAAGCCAGAAAAAAAATGTTTTTCACACAGTGAAGAAAAAGTAATCACCCGAACATCTACCTTCACTTTTGTTGTCTGCAAGCAGTCCTTGTTGATTCACTGATGACTATAGACACGCAATCAATTTATCAATCTGTGGCACAAAAACTGACAACAACTACGCATGAGCTGTTTAGCCCTTAAAGTCGATTGCACCATAAGCGCTAGCTGTTGCGAAATCTTCGATGACGTAATGGTCTCAATAGGGAACTTTTTCTAGGATATGTCTGGGCATGAAAGATACGAACAATTTGATAGCAAGGGTATAGACAACAGCTTTCTCTCTTCAAAGTTACGATTAAATTTGGTCGGTTTTCTTTACGAGTAAGGAGCTAGCAAAGTAGTCACGCGAGTCACATAATTCAAGAGTTAAGCTGTAAACGGCTATTTTTAGTACGGTGGTTATTTGGCCGAGCGGAGTCTTGGTCTGGTCACCGACAAAACTACAAAAAATAAACCACTAGCAGAGCTAGAACCGCGCACGCCTACGGTCGCGTGGTTAATAGATAAACGGACGGCAAAACATGACCCGCGCACGCCTACGGCTGCGCGGCTAAAAAAAAAGTAAACCGAAGGCCAAACATGACCCGCACACGCCTACGACTGCGCGGTTAAAACAATAAAAATATACCGAAGGCAGAACATGAACCGCGCACGCCTACGGCTGCACGGTTAATAAAGCACGAGTTAGTTCGAGCAGTCTGCCTACGATCGTGCCGATAATTTGCTGAACACGAAAACTAGAACTTTTGTGAACAAGATAAAAGCCGAGTATGATGGAAAAAGAAAGCACAGGAAAAAAGCAGAAACATGGACGAAACTGTCCACTTACCCTCACGAAATTTGTCAATCACCATATGACATCTTCGCCCAAATGAACGATAAGGGAAACGAACTGAACAAAACGATCAAAGAGCAAGCCGCAAACTTGTAGGAGCAAATGACCGAAGCTGGAATGGAAAATCTACAGCATAGAGGCAGACGGTTCAGCGATAAAGAAGAAGTTAAGACATATTTAACGCTTTCTCTTCGTTTCTCAAAATGAAAATTAAAGAACCTGAGCGTGATCCAAGAAGGACGAGCTATGTTTTTATTTCGAAAGAAAATCAAGCGAGTGCGTTCAAAGTAGACGCATCTTTTTACAGTGTAGTCGACCGAGCAAGCTCACTATCATTTTATAGCTTGAAAGAAACTCAAGCGAGTACGATCCGAGATTTCCATAACCTTTACCTATCTCTACAGCAGCAATTAAAGTAGCATTCAGTTTAGCGACACCGAAGAACGCATTTGTCACGCATCAGCCAACCTACTCTAGCATAATTAGCTGTGATATTCCCTGTGGAGTATATCATGCGTTCTTAGCAGCCAATGAATTAAGTTCCCTTTGATCGTTTATTAATAATAACTCGAAACACAACATATTTGTTACATTTGTTTAGTGTTGATAGTTCGGGTCGGCATATTTACCATTTATTACATTTTGCCACTTTACAATAAATTTACATTTTGACGATTAAAGTTAAGATAATATATATGGCGAGGAAACCTAAAAGAAACCAGGAGGCTTTTACCAGGTTGGGTTTCCTCCCAAAACAGAAGGAATTGAGTAACACAAATATAGAGCAAGCCGATTCACTTAGGTGTGACACAAAAGTTGGATCAAAGATTAAGGAAATAAAAAAGGAAAGGAACAAGTTAACAGTTGTCGATTAAAAAATCTTTCAAATGACATTAGAGTTGGGGGTATTTTAATTTCATAACTAAGGGTATTGAAAAGTTTAGGGCCTTGAGAGGAAATTGAAAGCTGCCTTATGTTTGTCCTGCAAAGAGGTAGCTGAAAAAAGAAAGCGTGCCTTATGTTACAACTATGAATACTATTATTAACAGAGAACAAGGAGCCAAATTTAGAAGGGAAATTACCAGTACTAAAAGAGTACATAAATTGACCTAGTTGTAACAAATGAATAATGCTCATTTTGAGAAATTTAAGTTCTTTAAATATTGGATCTGTGTGAGCATCACATCACAGCCGGACATGCTTACTATCCGTATCGCTCGTTTTTGTAATATTGTTAATCTTTTCAGGTTACTTTTGTAAGCGGATCCACAGACTAAATTACAGTAATAAAGATACGGAAGAAACAGAATTGTATAAAGTACGTAACGAAGTTTTAGAAAGGAAATAACCAATAGACTTAGGTATTTTAATTCCAATAGACTTAGGTATTCTATGATGCGGATGGCACGACAAGACGCCATTGGCAATGCAACTCCAACCTTTATTCCCAAAACTACTTCATTTAGGTAGCACGGAATAGCAAAGCACATGTTGAACCAAATATGGAACAAACCATATTACGTAACCTATACCTAACATCTCCCTTTCCTTAAAAAACAAAATAAAGCAACAAAAACTGTCACAACGAGTCCTAGCCAAAAACTAGACAAATAAGTAATCGACTTGTTTCAGAAAGTGGACGGACGAAAACAGATAATCCAAGTTAAAATAAGCCTCAAGTGTTCCGAATGTTCAACGTTTCATGTCAAAATCTTTACACCTTGACGGCAGACGAATACTCCGCGTTCTTGTCTTTTGAGATGCAGACACTGGAACCTGTGTTTCCGTGGCAACAGTCCCTTCCACGGAACCTTGCTTAGGGCTTGCCAGTTTAGAAGGTGACTTGGGTACCTTTGGGTTCTCCTTGTGTTTGTGAGATACTTCTGGCTCCGGTGAACCAGCCTTAGTACTCCGCTTCTCGATTGGTGACGGTTCTGCTGCAGGTCTCAGAAACTGCCTGTTTCTTCTGAAGAAATCATTGCCTGATTTGACTACATATGACCTGTCTGAAAGTTTCTCAACACAGGTAGCTTCTTTCCACGTTTGGTTCTTCCGCAGGGGTTGAATTCTGACTTCTTGACCAATCTCCAGGTCAGGTAACTGCTTGGCATGACGGTCATGGTAAAACTTGGCTTTTTGCCTTTTCCTCTCTAACTTCTCTGTAGAATGCGTACATACTTCTGGGCGTAGAAGACTTGACGCTTTAGGCAGTAGCGTTCGCGTTCGACGTGACATGAGCCTTTGAGCAGGACTTGCGTTGATTCCTTCAGCAGGAGTGTTCCTGTAGTCTAATAGAGCTAGCCAGGGATCTTTTTCATCTCGTTCTGCTTTCTTGAACAGCTGTTTGACTGCTTGAACTGAAGATTCAGCTTTACCATTTGACTTTGGGTAGTGTGGTGAGGATGTGACATGGTTAAATTTCCAGGTAAGGGAAAACTCGTGGAATTCTTGGCTACTGAACTGTGGTCCGTCATCGGAAATAACTGTGTCTGGGATGCCATGTCTACTGAATTCCTCTTTAAGCTCTTGAATAACAGCTTGTGAGGTGGTGTCCTCAAGTTCACTAACATCAACAAAATCTGAGAAATAGTCAACAATTGTGATGTAATTCTTTCCGCTGACAGTGAACAAATCTGTGGCTACTTTACTCCAGGGCCTATCAGGAATTTGACGAGACTGCATTGGCTGGCTTGCATTCTTAGCCTGAATTTCAGTACAGACTGTGCATCTCTCAACTAGGGTTTTAATTTCTGAATTCATCCCAGGCCAGAACACAATGTCTTTAGCCTTTCTTAAGCATGACACAATTCCTTGATGGCTTGAGTGTATCCTTGAGAGTATTTCTGATCTCATGGCTTTGGGAAAAATCACTCTCTGACTCTTAAATAGAATACCATTGTGGAGTGAAATCTCTTCTCTATCATTCCAGTAGTCACGGACTTGCACAGGACACTCATCTCTTTTCTCTGGCCATCCTGTTAGAACAGTTGTCTTGAGCGTCTCCAAGACGAGGTCTTGCGCTGTGCACTTTTGCAGTTGAGATAGCCTTTCAGGAGCTACTTTGATAGAATCAAAGGGAGTGAGAGTTTCTACTTCAAGGGCAAAAACTTGAAAATTGTCAGCCATCTCTTCGTTGTCAGCAAGCGAGGCTCTAGACAAGTGGTCGGCAACGTACATTTGTGCACCTGGCTTGTACTTAACATCTAGGTTAAAGCGCTGTAATCTCAGCATCATCCTTTGTAGCCGACAGGGAGCAGAGAGGATTGACTTCTGAAAAATAGTCTGTAACGGTTTATGATCCGATTCGACAGTGATCTTTTCACGGCCAGCGAGGTACTGACTAAACCTCTCGCAGGAGAAGACAATCGTCAAACACTCCTTCTCAATTTGGGCATATTGCCTCTCAGTCTGTGATAAGGACCGTGAAGCAAAGGCAACTGGTTGGCCATCTTGTAGTAAGGCTGCGCCTAGCCCATATTCACTTGCATCGCATTGAACTGTGACCTCTTCCTGCAGAACATAATACTTGAGCACAGGATGTCTGACAACAAGCTCTCTCACTTCCTGGAATGCTGCCTCGTGCTGCGGGGACCAGATGAATTTCGTTTCCTTTGCAGTCATCTCTCTCAGTGGCTGGGCAACCTCTGACAGTCTTGATAGAAACTAAGACATGTAATTGACGAATCCTGGTAAACTTAAGGGTTCTTTCTTGGAAGTAGGCTTTGGCATTTCTTGCACTGCTCTAACTTTCTCTGGATCGGGCTTCAACCCATCTTTGGTGATCAAGTGACCCATGAATCTGACTTCAGACTTCCTCAGGTTCATTTTGGTGCTGTTTAGGCGCAGTTTGGCTTTTGCGAGCTTGCTCTAGCAGACGGACTAACGACACCAGGAAGACCATCGAGTTTCTCGTGTAATTTGCATTCAAATTCATCGGGGGCCAGGTTGATACCAAAGGGTAGCCTCCGATACTTGTAACGACCAAAAGGGGTCCAGAACGTGGTCTTGAGGCTGTTGCTTTCATCCAAACCAGCTTGGTAGAACCCGTCTTTAGCATCGAGGGTACTGAATACTTTTGCTCGGCTGAGCTTGGGCAATAACTCGTCAAGAGTAGGCAACTGATACTTTGGGCGAATGACTACTGTGTTTAGATCCTTGGGATCCAAGCAAATTCTGATTTTGTTGGGTGTCGTGAGCACAACCATACTACTTGTCCGGTCAGTTCGTATAGCAACTTTCTCCACAATTCCTTTTCTTTCTAGATCATCCAGTTTGGCCTTTACTCTATCTCTCAGGGCAACTGGCACACGCCGGGGAGAATGCTGCACAGGTTTGACACTGGGGTCAGTGATGATGGTTGTATCACCAATATGGCGTAAACTTTCGAAGACATCTTTGCAATTACTGAGAATCTGATCCCTGGTCAGGTTACCACTTTTCAGGACATGAATGGACTCTTCCGGATCTATATCCACTTTGAGAAGTCCTAACTGCTCACAAGTCTCGGCCGACTGGAGAGGTTTGTTACAACTCTCAACAACTTGGAATTTCAGGTCTAGACGTTTGCCTTTTCTCTCTGCTGTGAGCATAATCTCACCGACAGGCTGCATCAGCGTGCCATCAAATAGCTTTAACTGGGCATTGGACTTAAGAAGGGGTGGATCACCATTTTGCAACAACTGAATTAAATTTCTGTGACTGATAACATTGCAGGTAGCACCAGTGTCCAACTGACACACAAGCTGCTCTTTGTACATTTCTTCAATTAGGAAAGTAATACTGGCTGTGAACTGTTTTCCACTACCTTTAATTGCAGTAATCTCTTCTATCTTTAACAATGATTCCTCGGACTCGTACCCATATTCTTCTGTTTCTGCCTCTTCGGCCACATGAACCTTCTCTTTCTTTGCCTGAAAAACCTTGGCGAAGTGGTTCATTCTTTTGCAACTGCGACATTGTTGACCATAAGCTGGACAATCTGTCTGCTTTGCATGCTTTTTATGTTGGCCACAATACTTGCACTTCCACATTTTATCTTGTCCTGGTTTGACTGGAGGTTTCTTCTGATTTGATAGTGGTTTCTTTTCGTTTAGCTTCTTATTGCCTTTTGCTCGTCTCCGCTTATCCTGGACTAAATTTAGCTCCTCATTGTTCTGTTTCGCATTATTTTGAATCGATTTTAGCTGCTTACTCGTGATTTCGCTCGATTTACACATGTCAAGTGCTTTATCCAGGGACAAATTTTTCTCTCTGAGCAATCTAGCCTTTGTGCTCTTATCTTGTATACCAATAACCAGTCAATCACGTATCATCTCTTCGGTCAATGCTCCAAATTGACAGGATGATGCAAGCTTTCGTAATCTTTTAACATAGCAATCAATGGATTCTTCGGGCGCTTGAAAACATGAATTAAAAACATACCTCTCATAGACAACATTTTTCTTTGGGAGGAAATAATCTTCCAATGCTTTAAGTGCTGAATTGATCGTCAGTTCCTCGGTACCATAATTAAGATTTAGGAAAATTTGCAGACATTCCTTTCCCATAACCGAACGAAACGTTGCCAGTCGGATCGATTGACTCTTCTGATCCAAACTCGTAGCCACCTCATAATCTTGCCATTGCTGTTTGAAAAATTCCCAGTTACTCGTGAGATCACCACGACAGACCATAGCGCTTGGTACTGGAAAATTCGAAGGAAAACTAAGAATCTGGGGCGGTGGCGCCTGCTGTGGAGTTGGCGGCTGTGGCGGCGCCGGTGGTGGATGAGTTTCTTCGGTGTCTGACATCGTTTCGCTTCAACCACGTGCTTGACAATAAAGTTCGCTGAACGTCCCCTTCTCAATGAATTAAGGCTTCGCTTCGCTTCTCTTCAGCAACTGCGGACTGAAGTATCAATCAGAAGACGTACTTTTGAGCATTGCAACTCGCTATAACATTAACAAAGCACTTCTGACACCATGATGCGGATGGCATGATAAGACGCCATTGGCAATGTAACTCCAACCTTTATTCTCAAAACTACTTCATGTAGGTAGCACTGAATAGGAAAGCACATGTTGAACCAAATATGGAACAAACCATATTACGTAACTGTGGCTACCATTGCGCACGTTTTGCGGACCTGTGTATGACGTATCGTGCTTGTATCACGTGTTATGAAGCACGCGGGTTGTCTTGGATTTCTTGATCCTCCATGTTGTTGTTTTGGAAGAACTCTGGACATTTGTACTTGGAACGAAACAGTCGGTAAGGATTACATCTGTACAATTTCACTCGTTTGGTTCCCGTATTTACTTAGTTCACTTTGATGTCTGTAGAAAACCTGGACTAGCTGAACCTGAAACGCTTAAATTGTGCTGTTCGAAATGAACCAAGCTTGTCGCAGTATGTTAGCTCGTGGATGTTTCAGTTTGGATTTACAACTGGATGTATTAAAGTTAAAGTTCTGAGTTTTCGACGTCTATTTACATGTAATATTATGCGTAGCACCTGGGCTTCGTAACAGTAACCTATACGTAACATTTTATGCACAACAAACGATATATGAGACTTCCCGGGAAGACAATCGTCCAGTAAAACATCGAGGAAGAGGGTCTCTGAGACTTGGGTTAACGCTTCCCCATTAATGAAGGTGTGAAAATCATAGCAGAGTCTTTTTTGCGGGGTCTAAACACCATAAACTTAGTTTTGGATACTTTACGGGAAAATTTATTTGCAGCAAACCAGGTTGAGAGCTTATCAAGTGCATTGTTTAAGATATTGTTAAAAGTAACTGAGTCGTTTTCAGAAATAAATAAGTTGGTGTCATCGGCAAATAAGATGGATTCTAGGCGAGAAGGGTTCCAAAGGTCATTGATGTATATGATGAAGAAAAGGGGGCCAAGAATTGAACCTTGTGGGACACCACAGCGTTTTACTTCAAAGAGCGATCTATGGCCGTTATAGTTTACAAATTAAGATCTTCAATAAAAATAGCTTTTCACCCAATCCCATAGTCTTGTAATAAATGCCTTAGACAAATCAATAAATACCTCCTGCTGCAATTTCTTTGCGATCACGGGCGAGAGAAATTTTGTCATGCAAATCAACTAGAGCAAGTTTCTCTTGAAGCCGTATTTACTATCATAAAAAATATTAATGTTGTTTAGGTACAAAAGAATTCGATTGTAAATAATCCTTTCTAGGAATTTTGAAAAGCAAGGTAAAAAGGAAATAGGCCTGTAGTTAGTAAGAAAGAGTTTGATCTCCAGATGTAAAAGTAGGGACAACACATACAATTTTCATTTTCTTGGAACGACACCGTGAGTAATGGATAAGCCAATGGTGTGGGTTAATACCGTAGCTATGCAGTTAATAGATTGTCTAATGGTGGACATAGAAATGTTATCAAGTGCAGCAGCTTGACCCGGTTTGAATGAGCTGGCAATGTTCATAATTTCCTCTTCCGTAGCTGAGTTAAAGAAGATAGATTGGGGAATATTTCTAGAGAGAGAACCTGTATGCGGAGATGTCATAGTGGAAGTTGTTATATAGCTGGCGTTTTCCCCGCTACAGCGCGCTCAATCACGTCTTGTGCATTACTCCGAAAAAAAAAAAAGAAATTCAGCTTTAATCATGGATCTTCGAGCTTCAGTCGCCTTTCCAGAGATCTGAACAGCATGACAGATCGTGAAAACTGAAGCACATTGTAATAATTAGCCATAATGTAGTTCGGTGCGTGACCAACCTCCTCTGGCCGCTAGTAGCACCCACGTCACGCACATAGTCACATTCGCATACTTAATTATTTTGAGCTCCTGATCCCCACGGATTTTCGAGGGAAAAGAGAGACTCCTCGCACACTATTCTTTTTCCTCTCCGTGATATCTTACGTCTGCTTCAGAACTACCGCGATTCGATAGCAAGGCTATAAGACATCCATTAACGTAACAAAATATTACGAGAAACGTTTCCTGTTTTGAGCTTCCGCTGGCAGGGCAAAACATAATTTAACGTTCATGATGTTCTTCTCTGACTCTAAATAGCTACATAATTTCTTTCAAAACGTTTTTTCGATTGAAGTCGGTAGACATCGAACGTCAACGTTGATAGTCCATAAAAATCGCCATAAAGTCCATAAAAATAAATAAGCGGCAGGATACAAAAATCGCCATAAAGTCCTTAAAAACAAATAAGCGGCAGGATACATGTATATTGTGCATTTTATCGACAAGATTCTACTCAACGAGCAAAGAAAGTTACAAGAAAAAGCTTACTGATATATGTGACGCTCTGTTAAGACTTGAACATCCAGTTTATTTCAGATTAGTGGGTGACAGTAGGTATTCTTCGAAAACATAAAGCTGCTAGAATGGCACTGCTTACTAAGAATGCATGGTAAGCAGTTCCATTTTAAAACTCAGGCAAAAAAAAAATCGGACACATGCGAAGACCAGAGCTAATTAGGCCTTATTTCTATAACTTACCTCTGAAGTCATCTTCATTGCTAAACATCGTTTGTTCGCTTTCCAAGGCATTGCCCAGAAAGTGCGCCGCCATTTCTTCAGGCTTCGTTGGAAACTAGAAATAAATGGAGTGCTTAAGTCGTGAAGTCATGTTTCCATGACACCGAAATTCTCAGTTCTAAACAAACGGCACATACAGCAGAAATAAACTCCTATTTCCCGCGATGTAAGTAGATGAATTGCCTGCCTTAATTGCTGTTTACATTCTTTATGCACAAATCAGCGATTTTGGCGGCAATGAACAGAACAAGAGAACAACACAAGATGCTCATAAAGCTAAAAATAAATTCGAAACATTGGAGGGATCATACGAAGTGAAAAGTGTCACTATGTCACTTTCAGTCACGCATTAACTTATTAACTTTAATAAGTAATTACTATTTTTATCATCCAATTACAGGTCGGAGCCATTTCCGTATTTAGCCGCTAGTTCGATCGCTTTGCTGATTCTTTCTTCTGGGAAGAAAAGAAGTTTGTTGGAAAAGGAGAAAACAACTACAAATCGGATCATGTGAAGTCACTTTCATAGCCACAGAGTGTTTTACGCGGAAACGTGCTTGCAAGCATGAAAAAGCGTGCCTCGGCTAAACGGGCTACCCTGCTAGAAGGGTTGATACATAGCCCGCCTTTACATACAACCCGGCTATCTTTGGAGCGGCTGGTAGGCACAAAAAAGGAAGCCGACCAAAAGAAACTCATTTTGAATCTATGGCCGGAGTGCCGTAGATTCTATGTCATCGAGCGTGTCCGTTAACCCAAAATGTGTAACAAAAGAATATTCGTACCTAATCAAACTTGGGCTGCGCGAAGATCGCTTCCCGATTAAGAGCGGCAAACATGGGGCGGCAGAAGTTGAAAAATCGATTTTTCTCTTTTTTCGTCCACACTGAATAGTCCTTAGTAGATATGAAAAGTGATGCAGTGTTTTTGAGCAACAAAATTTAGAGACTCAAAACGAATGTTCGGATTGTGTTCAAAATGTTTGGGCAAAGAGTTGCCTCCCTTGTCAACGTAAAGCAAACATTTTTTGGCCGAGCGCGAAAAGGCCTAGGTACAAGGACGTGCAGGACACGTGAGTAGCGGTTTTGCCTGTAAGGTGATAACAGGAGACAAAGGTAAACTATTCATTCTTTTCGTTCCTTTATTTACTCTCTCCCTACAAGATTGTGTGCTCCCTGTGACTGTACAAAACAGACAATTCATTGGATTTTTACACGAACAATGTAAGCAGCATCTACAGGCATAAACCTATTGTCGCTTAATAATAATAATAATGAAAATGATAATGATAATGATGTGGCTGCTTCTAAGTAACTTTACTAGAAGAGTTTCAAACCCCAAAAAGGACGTTTATTCACAGGTAGCGAGTACAGCTCGGCACAATTGCTTCCTTAACACTGAATTACATGGATTCGTGGTTTACCATAGATAACAATCTGTATGACAAAAATGAAAGGAAATAAACTTAAATACTAACACATCGCCGGGAAAAAGGCTTACAGCAATTCGCAAAAGGTACAAAAACTGTTCCTTACCGTTTAGGTCTTCGATAACACATGATACGATCCGATGGAAAACGATTTTGTTTATATCTACAGCACCACGCGATGCGAAAACAAAACATGGTGGAAAGCACGACTAGTGAGCGGTTACCTAGCACTTAAAGAATGTCCGCTGACTCAATCTGGCTGAACTGCAGCCACAAATGATAATGATAATAATAATATTAATAATGATGATGACGATGAAACGCATTATACATAAGTCTCAATGCTTTTGCATAAGATTTAATGTAGCCGCTAAATCAACCAGCGAACACTACATTTTTATTTGAAGTCTCTACCGTAAGATACTTGCCGTACGGGAAATATCGGCCCGTCCCAGCGTGACAGTTCTAGTAAGAAAAGAACAACAAATACTAAGAAAATATACTGAATGAAACACAGGCAACGGAACAACTAAAACGAACCTTATCGGTGAAACTCCAAACAGGAAAACGTACGAAAGATGACAAATAGATGGATAAAGAAAGGATGAAACTACACCGGCGAGAGCAAAACTACACTGAACAAAATGAAACGAAGTGAAATATACAACGACGCTAATGAATATTAATTTAAGTGGCGGGAAAACACCTAATAGCGCACGAATGAATGAAAGGAACGAGAAAATCGCATAGCGAGGTAACATTTAAGGTAATTATAAGGGCCTTGATGAAACGTAAGGCATTAGCTTACAATTTAGGCAAAACTCAAACTTACAATGATTTTTTTTTACTTTTCAGTCGCGAAGACTCTGGCGAAATCCTCGCGTGCGTGTGGCCAGAGGAGCAAACCTTTGAAGGCCTGAAACGCTGTTATATCCAAATATATCAACTAGCTTTTGCTGCGTTATGGAAAAGCTGTTAATCCTCTACATATGTGAATTTTTTTAGAGTGGAGTAATGTGAAGTTTTTGTTAAAGAAGCAGCGGAACACAACTTGGTCAGTGATATAAAGCGGGACATAACTAAATTCGACAGTGTCTTACTTCACTCAAACTGGAGCAACATACGACGAAAATACTAAAGTAAAAATACTAAAAATTCCAACAGCCATAAACAAGTTGTGGTCCTAAAGCATAAAAATTTCCGGAATTTCGGACGCCATTTCCCTTGCGCGACATCCGCGAAAATCCTGGCAGCAATGTACGCGCGTGTGCCGCAGGTGATGGCGCAATTTGTTCTAAAAATAGACACATTGTCCCATGCATATGATAGGAATAGCCCCAATACTAGGAATGACTCGCGCTTACGGTCTCCGTCCCTGGTTATGGCTCCTGTTATTTTGATGCTGCTCTTCCTGCAAAGACAGTAAGACAAGAAAACCAGAATAGAACAAATAGCATGGAAACAAAGCTTTATTTCTACGGTAAGGCGTACCGTCCACACTAACCTATCACTCATGACGACGGAGGGGAAATGCTCTTCAAACCAAAGGAATTTGAAAACAACGGTGTGAGGATAGGAAACAATTCAGAGCATTTCTAGAACGATAGTGTCATGATTGTGATTTCGGATCCCTACTCGAGTTCTGCTTAAACACAAATTCAAAATAACCGGTGATTGTCGCGTTGTTAAATTGCGTATTGTGCCCGGAAAACATTTAATGAGTTTTTAGAGTGTAAACGCCGTTTTCACATTTCACCGGCATAGTGAGGACATATAATGCCTGCATTAAAATATTATAAGCGCCAAAAAGTGAGAATTTTCAGCGAGCACTTTGAGCCAGGAGTGAAACATTTCACGCATTCGCATGCATTCAGCAAGGTAGGACACAAGTCCTCGTAATAACTGTGAGGGGGTAAAAAGGCAATCCACATAGACATCCCTGGATACGGCCAATCAAACCGTTGCTAAGAACGATACCACTGCGATATTTTGCACAATTCCTTAAAACATTTGTTCTGTCTTATGCACGAAAAATGGAAAAGCAGCATAAAAATTATACAAAAATATCTATTACATTCTCTTTAAAAACTTAATGTTTGTTCCACATTAAGACTTTGTGGTTTGCCTAGCTAAAGAGAATTCGGTGAAATGTCCGCTAGTACTTCGATTGGTTTTAAGGCAAAAAAATAAGAGCGAAAAATCAGAAAAAACACAATAACATTAAAAAACATGTAAGGAAATTATACCTTAGTGGTTCGTTTTTGACTGATCCATTTGAGATATAATTATTGAATGCTGAAAAACTATTCTACAGCAAGTTGTATAGCAGACAAAGAGTAAATCTGAACAGTGAACAAGCTAAAAGTTTTTCTGAAAACCCAAACATATTGAAACTTTATGACGAGCTAAGTTCACGTTGCGAAGGAAAAATAACCTTTCAGGATTGCGAGTCTATCTTGGGTTCCTTTCAAGTGGGTAAAACCCCTGAAAATGATGGCATTCCAATAGAGTTCTACAAAATCGTCTGGCCCATAATAGGTGAATTTTTGATTGCATCTTTTAATGAGGCCTTTGATAATAAGGAAATGTCCTCCTCTCAAAAGCAGGCTTTAATTACACTCATTGAAAAGAAAGGAAAAGATAGAAACTATTTAGAAAATTGGAGACCAATATTCTTAGTTAATGTAGATGTCAAAATTGCTTCCAAAGTAATTGCAGCAATAATTATCAAAGTCCTTCCAGAGACAATACATACTAACCAAACAGGTTATTTTCAAGGACAGGTTCATTGGTGAAGCGGCAAAATCAATTAAAGGCTATAGACATTATGGAGTATACAAAACAACAAAACATGCCAGGGATGTTTGCTTATTGATTTTGAAAAGACGTTCGATAGTATTGACTGGAATTTTATGTTAAAATGCTTGGATGCTTTTGGTTTTGGGCCCACCCTCATAAGATGGGTAGAAACAATTTATAACGACATAACCAGGGGTGTATTAAATAATGGTATTTGTACTGCATATTTTGAATTACAGAGAGGAGTTAGACAAGGAGACTCGTTATCACCATATTTATTTATTTTTTCTTTCGAAATTTTAGCAGTCACGATTCGAAGCAGAAAAGATATTCAAGGCATATTGATAGGGCAGGAAGAATTTAAGCTGGTGCAATACGCTGATGACCTTACTCTGTTTGTACCTAGTATTGAATGTGCAAAACTTATTATTCAATTGCTTGATCGTTTTACAATTTGGCCAGGCTTAAAAGTTAATCATACTAAAACTGAAGCAATGTGGATTGGCTCATGTAGACGAAATACAGCGACACCTCTGGAGCTAAGGTGGAGCAAAAGTGTCAAAGCCCTTGGGATAGTATTTACTTATAATGATGCTGACCAATTACAGAAAAAAATTTTGTAGGCAAGGTAGTCCTGGATTAATGTCCTATCTATGTTGTTGCGCAAGAGAAGTGAATTGAGGATTTTTACGCTTGCCCCCATCCACTGGGAAAGGGTGATGTTTTCAAGGGCCGGTGTTTTTCGTTTAAATGCTCTTACAATCACCTGAGCGCCGCCTCCCGCGCCTATTTCTTGTTCTTCTGGCTCCGTTGATCCAGAGTAAATATCAACAAAATCAGGGATGAGCAGGCATTTCTCGTCCTGTTTACCTGGTGTAGTAGGTTTCCCGAGGTATACATGTGGGTTTAAATCTATTCTAGTCGGGTCACCCTGCGGCTGGCTTGCTACTGGAGTGGTTGAAAGGAGGCTTTGTTTTAGATCATCAAGGCCACCACAGTTAAGGAGTGCATCTAGCCCTCCACTGTCGTCCAGTTTCTTCAAAATCTCGTCATGACCTTGGTCTTTCGCAAGGCTGGTGGTTGTGATGGGTTTCGTGTACGCTGGTTCCGGGGTCAAATCTGGCGCTCTCAGCCCGATCACGGCTTTGGCCAGCAGCTTAGTTTGCCCCTTTGTGAGGCCAAGCTCGGC
>JAEMPF020002380.1:25423-35818 GCA_022496165.2 Catalaphyllia jardinei | reverse complement strand
TTATTCGATGATTGCTCTTTAAGCGCATACTAATTAGGATATGGCGCGACTTGCCCCATTGTCATTTTGGAGCCCCTGAAGTCGGTTTACTTTTTTCGCCATTTTCCCTTAGTCCCCTCTTTGAGAAGTCTCCGAAAATGCCGATTTAGGTGTCTTTGCTAGATTTGTCGTTTCTTAGATCTGCTGGCTCGATGTTTACAAGTTCAGGACTGGAAACCATTTGAATGTTGCACAAAGCGTGCTTTTCGCGAGTTTTGTTGGAGTAAATTTGTCAAGATGCAAGTTTTAAAGTTGAAATTTCCCAAATACGAGCTGGGAGCACCGATTATATGTCGCGATTCGACTGAAGCAACATGAAATTTCATTTAAAACCCCCCAAGAAGAATTTTTAATAGCCTGAAGACAAAGTAGTCGACCCTATAAAGTGTTTAGTAAAGCAAACGATTGTTGAAAGATATAATTCTCCCGAAGCGAGTTCTTGCTCTCAGGAGAAAAGATGCTGAGCTTTCATGATCAATCAATCTCTCCTTGAAATAAAGCCGTCGTCACTTTGCGATCATCGTCAACCACCTCTTCATCACTGCGTTGGTCAAACTCGT
This sequence comes from Catalaphyllia jardinei, assembly GCA_022496165.2. Taxonomy (NCBI): domain Eukaryota; kingdom Metazoa; phylum Cnidaria; class Anthozoa; order Scleractinia; family Caryophylliidae; genus Catalaphyllia; species Catalaphyllia jardinei. The sequence goes on along the minus strand of JAEMPF020002380.1, from coordinate 35,219 downwards.
CCGTTTCGTCTTCCCCCAACTCGTTTCCTGTGGCAGCGTCCGACGTCTTGCTCTTTTCGTCAAAAGCAACAGGCACAGGCCCATCAAAGATCTCGCACTGTCTTTGGTACATAAATTCAGGTACTGTGCTATAAGGCACCATGGTGAACTAAACACTCGTGGCGTCCCGTTCGTTGTCTTACAGCCCCTAAACGAAGTCACCTAGTCCCTGAGCGCATCTCAGTCAATATGGACGGTTAGTTGTGGTTTCATGACAGGAACCTGCGAATACAACAAAGATCCCTCTGGTTTGGGATACCAAGAATTCCTGCTGTTTGAATTTGTTTGAGCCTCACATAGATACACAACACTTTCAAACTCTGTGCAGATACCTACTGGATGCTTAAAGTGACTTTCTTTGACAGGGGCGTCAATAGCTCGTCCCCTTTATCAGAGTCTTGAAATAAACACAGATCTTCACCATCACTGCTGAGTTACCAAATACTGTTACTACAGTTTACTGTGTAGTAACAGTCAACGCAAAACCCACCACATCGCTCAAAATTAGCCATTTTGAGTCGAAGAAACGACGCTACACAACAAATGAGGTAGGTTTATTTTGAGGTTTAACATAGTCATTACCCGATCTAAGTTTACGATATTAGGACTCTTTAATATTCCCAAACATTGCTTTCTATTTCTAACAAAAACAGGCACACTGCTTGTATGGGTCCCCTGTGATGCGACCATCTCTAGTAAGGGGCCACTTTGTCTTGCACTAACGGTGGTCGCTTACGAGAGAGTTGATTGTATTTGATCGAAAACGTCTTTCATATATTCATATGTATCAATATTAGATATTCGCTGTAACCACGCCCTAGCTTTAGCTTAGAAAATCTTTGTGTTAATTTTTGCCTCACGAAGTAGCTAACAATGAATAATAAAGTTGGCAATCAAGTGGTAGCTATGGTTAGAATGGTGGGTAGGTATGGACCTTTTGTTTCGGCCAACACTTTACTTGCAAAGGCCAGCGTCGTTCCAAGTTTACTCAGAACAACCGCTTCACTATTAACGTCTGGTAACTTGTCATCAGGCCTTTGTGACGCATCTGGACTCCTGGGTAGACGAACTAAAACCCATTTTTAATAGAGACAAAAGATTACTGAGCTTGATGACTTTCCTTCCTTAAATTAAAATATCTCAAAGTATTCTTCCCGGCGCACAGTTGCTTACTAACACAAGGCACGGAACTTTAAATAAAGGGTTATAAAAACACTATACTGAAGTGAAAAGGTAGATTTTGATTTTTAACCGCGCTTTTGATTTAGTCAGAGCGATGTTATAACGTTTTTGTACTGCAAAGGCGGAAATTTGTCTAGGAAATCGGTCTGTTCAAGAAACTATTAGGGATAAATTGTATGCATGAACAGATCGGACATTTTAGCTAGTAATTTCGACGAGTGGCAGCCTATAAATCCTTAATTCTTTCGAGAAAGAAGACCGATTTCCTTTTAATAATACGGCTGTTGTAAATACAAGCTTTTATCTGACGTCTTATTTTTATAGACGGTTGTTAGAACGAAGCCACGCTGTGATTGAATATTTTACTTTCGTAACTTTAATTTTCTTAACAATTTTTGCCAAAGTTCTCTACAAAATAATATTTTTCTTTCGCAAACGAGGCACAAAGACGAGCAAGTTCCAAGTTTGTAACATTAAGTTCAATTTCATTGGCTCTGAAGCTTTCAAAACTCTGAACGCATGAGTGACTCTTTGGTGAATAATCAACAGGAAAGGAAATGCGTCGGAACCTGTCGAGACAATATTAATCAAAGGCTCCTGTGAGCAGCTCATGGATGAATGTATCCTTGTGCCTCTGTTTCAAAACGAGTCTTCGTGTGAAATCTTTCATATAAAAATGAGTTTGATCATCATCTGTAGGTGCAAATCATATGGTTTCGCATTTAGACTCGTTTTGACAAAGAGGCAAAATGCAACTCGAAAATGGCCTATTGGATGAATGTAGAGCTGAGTATAAAGAAGAGTGAAATACAGGAAAACAAAAATCTTTTGGTCAAATGTGCAGAGGTTCTGATGTCCAAATACGGTTGGCAATTGACAACCTTTAGGTGGCAGAATTCATTCTCTGGTAAAATCATTTTATAATAAATAATTATGTATTATATATTTGAAATAAACTTCAACAGAGCACAACAACAAATCAAGATGAACACTGCTTCTATTAGGAACATTTTTCGCCTGGTTAGCTCAGTTGGTAGAGCACCAGTCTGCTGTGTGGGAGGTCGAGGGTTCGAGCCCCAGACTGGACCAACACTCAGGGTCTTACAATAGCTGAGGAGAATGTGCTGCCTTTGTAATTACATCTGCAAATGGTTAGATGTTCAAGTCTTTTCGGATAAAGGACTACAAACGGTAGGCCCCGTCTCCTGCATCTTCAATGTTACATGGTTAGCAGGGGACGTTAAAGAACCCGCACACTTATCGAAGAGAGTAGGGCACGTAGTTTCCGGTGTTGTGGTCTGACCTTGTCTCACGGGTTGGTGCTTCAAATAGGGATAACCTCACTGCACCTTTCCCCGTTGGACAGAATTGTCCAAGAAAAATTTAAAAATTAAACGAGACTTACCTTTAAGTTGAAGTTTGATTAGAATTCTATCCGTCACCAAGCATTGAGAGATTACATGAGATAGCATTGCGCCTGCGCGAACTTAGTTTTTAAAGCACTTACCATGTGTGCAGTGGAAAAACTCCCAGTAAAATTAAGGGGAGGGCTTAAAAAGGGAGGGCATGTAATCCCTCAATGCTTGGTGACGGATAGAATTCCAATCAAACTTCAACTTACAGGTAAGTCTCGTTTAATTTTTAAATTCTATTCCGTCACCGCATTGAGGTCTTACATGAGACTTCAAAGCACACTGCACACATGTAACAAATTCAATACAGAATCCATATTCCGCAATACAACACTTTGTCTGCCGACTCTCTATGACATAATAATACCCTAGTCTACAGATCTCAAACATTTTCTGCAAAATCATTATCAACATCAACAGGTTAGTTGTAAAACTTAGCAAATGTGGAGGCTGAACTCCACCCAGGTGTTGACAGAATCTGATCTAAAGTAACTGTACATACACTTGCTTTGGATGTGGCTACAACATTAGTGTTGAGGTTGGATTAGTTTTTCATTTATCCACGTCTGTACATAATTGTTCTTCTAGAAACTGACTTAATGAACTAATGAACAATGCCTTATTGTGACCATGTCTGCATCTTGTGCAACCTAGATACATCCTTAGAGTAGTGATCACACAAATGCGAAGATCAAAAGACTATGCAGTAAACTTGACTAGCATTGGCTTAACTCTTGCTTTGGATTGTTTGAGAGGTTTCCTCAAGATAAACGTAATCAAAGTTTCTGAAGTGATCATATCATCAAGGTTAACATACAAAAGTAAATAGTTAGGCCTCTTTGGGCAGATACAACCATTACAGTTTTTAAGGGCACGTTCCACAATGATAAATCGTCCTCGTTATATATTGTCCCAAGGTAGCAAAGTACCTTGCTAACGTCCCATGGTTGTGTACCCTGGTGCAGGGGGTTGTGATTCAAAAACCTGTTGGAGGAACCTTGTAACTGTAGGATGAGAGCCAAGGGGTTGATAATACATGACAAAGCAGACCTGGCAATGTTTATACCACATATCCTATTTCATTTTTAAGCTTGGGATGAAGTTGGTGAAACAATCAATTTGTAGGCTACCAGAAAAAATTGTAATACACTTTTAAAATGTAAGATGAGTACTGTCTGAGAGTTCCGCATCTCCAAAAATGAAGGATGATGTTCCCAGCCCTCTTAACAACAACAAAATTGTATTAATTAGAAATATAGGTAATTACATTTTTCCCCCGCAAATAGCTTATAAACTAATGGAGGCGGGGAGATCTAAAGACATTTTACAAATACAAGGTCTTAAAAATTCCCTACACTTTAAGGGATTCCCTGATGGTCTGGAAGCCATTAGGAACATCTTTATCAATGGACGAGCCTCATGCTCTTTCCCTGGCATTTTGAGCATGCTCAGTTGCTGTGGAACTGTCCTTGGCACATCTACCATCAGGTGTAACAGCTATACATGGATGGGTAGGCCAGAAGGACACAGTCATTCATGCCCACTGCTTCCACCCTCACTTTCTTGTGCAAGCAATGAGAAATTAAACAAAATGGGGGAAAAGTGTAGAAAAATTGTTTCCCATGTGATTGAAAAACATCTACATAAGTTGCACCAGGATCATGTCTCCAGGCTGCATACCAAGACAGCTGTGCATTTAGCTTAGAGACAAAGCGGTCAAAAGGTGGTTCAACAGGATTTTTGTAACTTGTTGAAAATATGTCTGGTCTAAGCAATTCCACCTCTTATTACCAATAAAAACTCTAGACTCTCTGTCAGCCTGAGTATTATTCTTCCCTAGGATAAGAGCTGCTGAAATCCAGATCTCTCTCTCAATTCAAAACTGCCAGATATCTTTCGCAGCAGAGTTGCACTCTATAAAATGCGCCTCCCATAGAATTAAGGCAGTTAACAATCGTTGTATTGTTCAAATATATGTAAATATGGACTGTCACTTTTCCTACAGCAGAGAGCTTTCAAACCAAAAATTACAGCCATGAGTTCAAGGCAATTTATGTGTTCTGTCACGCGTGTCACGCGTCTAGCGTTACTACACAGTTTAGCATTGTATTTCATCGCTAGGCATCATGTATTGATTTTCCATGTTATTGTCGGGGATTGTAATTGTCGCGTTTGCCGGTGAAAACCCTCTCTCGTTTCACCGCGAAAATTTACTTCGAATAAATCTGGTTACATTGACTGATGAAGGATTTACGTCTCGTTTGTTACGGAGAACAAGCTTATGGATCAGAGTCCGAAAGATCAGAACATAATGTGACTCTTGGGTTCAGCTTCAGTCCTTCTGCCTCCTAATTTTTTTAATGCCCATGACTCACAGCACCCTAACCCTTGTGTGAAGTGTATAAAGGGTTATGCAGATCTTTACATTTGGGGTACAAAGGAGATAGTTAGCTTTCTCAATATTATGAAACCACCATTGTAATTCTGAAAAGTGTTTGTTTGTTTGTTTGTTTGTTTGTTTTTTGAACTGAAATAGACACACTGCTAATAAGCCCAAGGCACTGCCCTTTGATGCCAAACACATTTCCAGTGGGAAGGGGACACTGTTATACTGACAGAAATCAGAACAAAACCCCAGAAAAACTAAGTATCTCAGCTGGTCCAAGCACTGATTTCACAAGGTGTATAACAAACCCCAATGTTGTAGATAAGCAACAAGTATCAGTGACATAAGACTGACAGTCACGTATCATACCACCCTGTAGATACAAGTCCTCAATATACCCCACATTTGAATGCCCTTTCTCTTTAAGAGTGGCATAAACAGGTTTTAAGATGTTCGTAAACAGACATAAGGCACATTACAAAGTCCATTAGGTAAACAATACAACTAAAGTAATTATTTTCCTCTTCATCTGAACTTAATATTCCTTATCAATGGGCACTGAGTGATAAGCATCTCTTAGATCAGCTAATGCCCTGTATTCTTTTTCATGAGCCTGCTAGCAGATTGCAGAGTACTGGTCCATCTCGCAATGGAACTGCACTGATGCCTATGAAGGCTTTTTAGATTTAATGAGCACATAAATGCTGTACTTCTTAGGGCAGATAAACACACTAGAAACATATTCCCCTTCACAGTGGGTAGTTTCTTGAAGAACTCCTTTACACAGTACATATATCAAGTTTACAATTATTTCACTCTGAGTGATGTGTTGTTCCTGAAGGGATTGCATATTTTCCTTGGACTAGCATTTTGCTGCGAAACCCAACAGCAATTTCAATTTTCTTGTCAGTGGTAGTATCAAAATAAGGGGGCCAGAAGTAATATTCTGCCACTGTGATAAAATTTATTTCAGCAATCCTGCAATACTGTCATTAGACATATACAGTATGGGGTCAGGCAAATGGTCCACTACCATTAATCTTAGTGACCTTTTATCCAACAGTTGACTGCTGTCAAGTCCTTTACCTGCTTTGGTAGATCATTCCCAAACAGTTAGTCTGTGTTTGGGATGAATGAGGAGCATTAATGCATATAATCATCATGTAAGTCAAGCTTTATAACTCTCCATGCCTTTGATTAAATCCAGTGTCATCATTAGCCAGCAAAGCAAAGGTATCTATAGCCTCTTGAAGCAGCTCACTTCTTACAAGTAGTGGTACTATTTGCTCAACAATTTTGTTAATCATCCATGTCAAGGCACATATGCCTTTAAACAAAGATGTGCCTTTTGCATTTTAACGTATTGTGAACGTACATGTACAGATAGGCTCAAATTATCCTATACAGCCTGGTTTACATATCTTTCTGTCAGGCTTTCACAATCCTCAGGGCAATGATATTTGTTCATTTTTTTTTGAGAGTTTTCCCTCTGGCAGTTACTTATGAATTTTTACTTACGGAATTCTTCTTTTTACTTACGGAATTTTCGGGCAAATGGTAAAGAACCGAAGTTTTAGGTAAAAAAACGTATTTTTTACCTGCTTTTGTGACTTTTATTTGTGTGTATTTCCAATTTTACGAGATTGTACTTTAGTTAAATGCCGTTGCTATGTCGCTTCCAAATGATCTTTGAACTCGATGTACGTTGATTTCGAATTCCAGTTTTAAATATAATTTTTCAGGTTTGTTTGAAGGCAAAAGGCAATGATTCATTCGCCAAAAAATCATGTAAAACAGTTTTACTTCGTTTCATCAACAGATGTTTCACCAAGCACGCGCTTAACTGTCTTCTTACCTCGATAATCCTTTAATCATTTTCTCAACAAACTATCTAACAAATAAAGAAGCCTAAGCCGTGTATTGCACTGTGATAAAACACGATGGTCATTTGAGAACACAAGGGAAATGTGGAAAACACTCGCCTGCGGCTCGTGTTTTCTACATTTCTCGAGTGTTCTTAAATGACCGGAGTGTTTTATCACAGTGTAATACACGGCTTAGGCTTCTTCATTTGCTTTAAAGTATAGATTTTACGCGTGCAGCACAATAAAACACTCTTTTTCTATGTTTTAAACTCTGACTGTGATAAAACATAGGTTTTTGACCAATCAGAGCGCGCGCAGGGCCCTATCTATATTTTAAACACCTATATAAAGCCGAGGGGAAGGCCACCCAAAAAACCCTAAAAATTTAAATACGAATATAGTGATAAAGATAACAAAAGTAATAATAACAATAATAAAAGAAAAAAATCAGTTAACTCAGCGTCTAACTGTGAAAAATAAGCTTGACAAAGTCTTTTGAAATCAGAAAGAGACTCAGACTTTCTGACATGCATAGGTAAACAATTCCAGGCTTTAACTGTTCTAAGCAAATTTTCAAGCTCTATGTTTAATTCGGACTTTTCACCACTATCCATCCCTCCATGTTCGCTTCCTTCCTCGAACAAAAATCTCTAAAGCTTCATCAGAAGTATAATCTTTTACGCTTGGCTCGAGACGCTATTGCTCTCAGATTGCAATATGATGTGATTTTTCGAAAAGAGATACGGAGGCTATATTGACAATTCGGAGCTAAAACTCGCTATGTGATTGTTTTAGAGCGTGGACAAACCACGAAAAAAAGCACGAAGGCCTACGAACGAAACGAAAATGTTTACGAAAATGTCTACGAAATTTTTCTTAGCGTATGCAAGTTTGCTTAAGCGGCCAAAAATTCTTCAAGAACGTCTCAGTTCAGGGTCGAGCGGTCCTGGGGCTAATGTGGTCAGCGTTAAAATTTCTGCCATGGCCGCGATGGCGGCACTTTCGGAATATGAAAATGCTATGTTTCTTGAGCTTATGGATGATGATGGCTTGTTCGTCACAGCTAAGTAAGTGAATAAGCACTCTAGAGTTCTATCTTCTATTTGTTTTCGCTTCAGTTTTCGCTGATTTTGGTTCATAGGGGATTGAGCATAGAGAGGGTGATCGCAAACTTTCTCAAGATCCACTGTGTTACAAGCGATCCTTCGTCGATTTCTTTAGTCCTAGTTATCAACACAACAGATCAGGAAGAGGTAGGTGTCATCTTCTTTTCTTTTACGATATAGTCCTTGGGGTTGAACTCCTAAAAGGGGCCTCAAACACCAACATCCTTTTTATATGCCCCCTTCCCTGGGGCAGGAGTCCCCTCACAATCGCCCACCTCCCTAGGCAGTAATTACAGGGTGGGACATTTGAAATTTGGTCACTGCCTGGGATGTGCTTGGGGGAAGGTGGGTACTCCCTTACATGGGCTATATAGGACTGTGGGCTTAACTGCAGAATACCCTGCCACTTATTTGCATACAAAACGCCTTTGTAAATTATGTTTAGGGTAACTGTGTTAGCCACAATGGGAATTGGCCATAAATAAGGTATCATTTTTTTGGTCTGGTCATTACAAACAGGGTGGGGAAGATCACAGATTAGGGTTTTTCCGGGGGTGGGCTACTCACCCTTACCCAATTTTCCTGGGAGTAACCCCCAGGGGATCTGCCCTTTTTCTTACCTATGGGACTATAGAGAAACCAAACATGTTGTTGTACATGTACTAAACATTATCTTCGTGACATGAATCAGGATCTGATTAAGAGCAATTCAAATATATCCACTAAAATATGATAGTTTATTAGCAGTGTTTCCTTTTAAGATTTAACCCTGTTTTGAAAATAAAAAAATGAGTTTATTCTTTTCAGGATTATATACTTGATGAACTGAAATCTTCAGATAATCCTTTACCAAAGGTGATCACCACAGAATTCAGTTCATCTGAGAGGTATATATATCTACCAGCATTCATTTAATAAGTTTTAGTGCTGAGCTAAATCCCTACATAATTTACTTTAAATTTAATTACTGGCAATATGGGTGAAAAGAACATTTATTGAGCTAAACTAAGCTGGATTGGATGCTAGGCAATCGCAGCTTTATAAATTCACTGCAGTCGGTATTACTTTTGTCAGATTGCCTCTGTAAATGTCATGGTTCAGTTTCGCCCTTCAATCTGAGGCAAAGGTAGTTACAACACTGCCCAAAGCAATCAGCCATCTATACTCCTCATAATTATTTTGTCTTTGGCCGCCTTTCCAATGTCATTACCAATTGATGACATCGACAAAGCCTTGCTCAAAAAGGTCCTGAAGTCTAGGGTTCAATGCTTTAACCATATTATGTGTCTCCTGTCGGGGAAAATAAGTTAGTTGTTTATTAATAATAAGTCGAATATTAAATGTACAAGAAATTAGTTAAATGATTACGTGATAGAGTGCAACATTTCGCAATAGAATGAACTTAGTCCGCAGTTTATCAGCTGATGTACCTTGCACGCGTTAATTAAACCAAATAAGGAAGGAGATCATGTGAACATTGTAACTTTGCTCTAGGTACATCGTACGATAGTTCTATTACTGTAAGCTGCACATGTGATAGGTCAAGGAACTGTATTGTACAAGATAGTAGTGAAAACTGTAAGCGCGCTTGCATTGTATTCAGATAGCAGAACCTTTGAGAGTGTAAGGACGGTTGATTAAACTCGTGATTGTTATGTAGACCGTTGTCCAATTGTAATACAGTCCTCAATTGAACCAGCGGGCGGAATAGAAATTCCGCAACATCTCCAGTATTTTAAATGCACTGTAAAAAGATAAGAAATTATTGGTTCTCTTTGCAGAGAGTCTGTATACCTTAGCGGTGGT
>JAEMPF020002379.1:24763-35852 GCA_022496165.2 Catalaphyllia jardinei | reverse complement strand
TATTATTTTTTGTTTTTCTTTTTACTAATCAATCATTTAATAGATTATTAATTAATGTGTTAACTTCATGTTGTGTCATTTTAGCTTTAGCTCTGCTCGGTTTTTTCCTCTTTGTTGCTGGGTGTGGTCCTGGGGCTATAGTGTATGGTTTTATCTCTTCAGTATTCTGAGATAACATCTTTCTTATAACATCACCAGATTTTTCTTCTATTGCTTCTTCTGCCTTTCTCTCTATCTCTTTTTGCTTTTTAGTCTTTTTCCCTATTGCTTTTGCAAATGTAGAGGCAACTTTACTACCAATAGCACTTCCAAGTTCACTAACACCAGCAGTAATTGGTTTCATAATATTATCAACTATAAGACCATTTCCTCTATGAAAGTAAACATATCTTCCAAGAGATGGATGATACATCTTTCTAAATTCTCGTGATTTTGGCATTGAATTGTTAATCATATAATATTAATTACTTATTTTTTTTAATATTAATGAAAATGCAGTATCTGAATTATTAAAATAGATTGGTCTTCTTAATCCATCAGTTACATAGATACGTATACTTGAAATTATTGTTGTATTTATTGGACTAAAAATAATACGTCTTGGTTCAAGTGTAAAAGCATATGATTGACTTAAAGTTCCTGTACCAAAACTGTAAATAATATCTGATTCTACACCATCAACTAATGAAGTACTTGTTAAATCACAATGTATATTTAAAATATCAGTGTCTTCTGTAAGATTTGGTACTCTCTTTCCAATATTCTGTTCTTCTTTTAAAATCTCTTTATCAAATCCAATAAGCTTATTAAAATTAGATTTAGTTAAATCAAGTTGATAACCTGTGTCTAAAGTTATAATTGTTCGAAAAGTTGGCTCATCAAAAGCGAGTGAGATTGGATAGTTTGGATTATTACCATCTCCATCTTCTACTGTCTTTGATTTAATATAATTGTCAAAATCATTATATGACCAAACTCCTTGAGGAAAATCAATATCAGTCCAACTATTACCATTATCTTTACTAAATGATATTTTTTGATTATTATATTCTGAATTAACATTTGTCCATGTAAAAAACATTGAGATAATTCTATTTAAACCAATATAGTAGGTTGAGTTTGAATCTAATATCATTGTTGGTGTAAAATTTGTTGTAAAGTCACCTGGTCTATTTCCAGGTTCGTTTTTTGCAGAAAAGCTACTTAATGTTATTTCTCTTTCCATATATGATTAAACAGCAAAATATTTTTTAATTATTTTTTGATATTGGCTTTTATTAATATGTTTTGCATGTAAAAGTGCATCTAAAATAGTTACACCCATATTTCTCATATCTATACTTGTATTTCCTGCTTTCATTTCTGCAATTATTAAGGTCAACTTTTCTAGCATATTTTTTGCTTTTTGAAAGAAAAAAGCACCACTTCCTTTTTTTCGTAGACCAGAACCAAATTTATATAAATTATTTCTTTTGGTTCCTAATTCATTAATATATTTTTTAATTATTTGTTGTTGTCTATTAGATTCATCATAGTTAAGATCTCTCAATGCCTGATTTATTTTTCCAGATTTTAATTCATTTGTTGCTGTTCTTTTCATTTGAATTGCTTCTTGTCTTCTCCGCTCTCCTTCTTTTAAATTATATTCTAAATAATTTTTCTTTTCTTCTAATGACTTATTTGAATCAGATAATACCTTATCTATTTCAGTAAAATTTGTTAATCCCAAACTATTTAAAACCATATCATATTTACCTTCATCACCAAGAAATGATTCTTCAGCTTCTGCTAATGGAGCTTTTTCTTCTATAAAAGAATAGTCAGGAGGTGGTTCCATTTCATATCCAGGTGGTTTTTTAGCTATTTGTTTTTCTACTTGTGGTCCCACATAATCTTCTAGATTTAACAATCCCTCTACATCCATATCTTCATAGGGATCTACTTCTGGTGCATAATCAATACCTCCATCAATATTCTCTCTAGGTACTTGAATTCGGACTCTCTTTTTAGGTTTAGTTTGTTCTGCTATTTGATCTAGTCTATCTAATCTAAAAGTCTTTGCAATAGCCTGATCAGTTGTTTTAGTCCTTATTTTATTTTCTGTTATATCATCAAATAGTTTTCTCTTCAATATACCAGTATTTGTCTTTTTATCTGCTAATTCTTTCCATTTACTTAGACTCATATATTAAAATAATTTATTTTTTTATAAATCATTAAAGAATATATTCATATAAAATATAGATGAGAATTCCTAACTATGATAAAAAATCAAAAACAAAAGGTAATTTTAAAAATATAAAAGATTTCATGCCATCTAACACTTTTAGAATGTTAATCTGTGGCCCCAGTGGTTGTGGTAAAACTAACACCCTTATGCATATGCTCTATAACCTTCTATATTTTGATAAAATTTACTTATTCTCAAAAAATATAGAACAAAAAAAGTATCAGGAACTAATGGATAAATTCGAACCTATATCAGAAGAGGTAGGATATGATGTTATTGAAGCTAGCAATGATGAAATAACACCACTATCTGAACTAGATGGTGATAATCAAAAAATAGTTATATTTGATGACTTTGTTTGTGAAAAGAATCAAAAACCTCTTGTTGAATATTTTATTGGTGGTCGTCATAAAAATTGCAGTGTTATCTATCTAAGTCAATCTTATTATCTAACTCCAAAAGATATACGTATTAATTGTTCTCATTTTTGTATATTTGACTCTCCATCTTCTGCAGAGACTTCAAGAATGTGTAAAGAAGTAAATGTTAATAAGGATAAATTTCTTAGAGCAACATCTGAACCTTATAGTTTTGTTTATATAGATAAGATAAATAAGAAATTTAAAAAAAATTTCAATGAAGATATTTAAAAATAAAAATATTTTTATATTATATATGGAATGTTCTCAAGACTCACAATCACAAGAATCACAATCTACTCAATCACAATCTTCTTGGTTGGTGGACTCTTGCTCGCAATCATCTTCCTCATTTGATTATAAAGAATTTTTATTAAATGATAGTTTAGAAAGTACTGATAGTGATGATAGTACTTATTATCCTTCTCATTCTTCACAATCACAATAATTAGATAAAAGCAATTAAAAAATAAAACAATCTATTACTATATAATGGGATATAGTAATGGATTATTAGAACAAAAAAATGTAAATAAAAATGGAGGAGTAGGAGAGAGAGGTCTTCCTGGAATTGGATTTAATCTTACTGATGATGGTAATTTTGATATTGATGGAAAGAGATTAACAGATGTAGGACCACCAGTCAATGATAATGATGCATCTACCAAAAAGTACACTGACGTTAATTTAAACCTTAAATTAGATAAGGATTTAAAGAGTAATTTAGACTTAAAATCTAATAAAATAGTCAATTTAGCCGACTCTACTGATGATGGTGATGCTGTTAATTTAAAAGTATTAAAAAATCATCTTCAATTTACTACAAATAATTTTCATTTACAACCTAGCTTTAAATTTTATGTTAATTCAACAGAATTAACATCAACAAACACAAATAAACCAAATGGTCATACAGATCATCTTGACTCTTATATTACACAGAAGACTGGTATTAATTCTCTCTTTCGTGGAGAGACATATACTGATTTTGAGATGGAAAATACACTCGAATCTGGAGTTTATACTTGTGTTTTTGAAATATTTCAATACACAGATAGGTTTATTAATAAAGATTTAAAAGTCTTTAATGTATATGGTGATGATAATTTTAGTATAATAACATATAACACTGTTGGATACAAATCATTTATAAGATTTAGAAGCAATGGTGGCCTTGGTAAAATAGAATTTAGAATGTTTATTTATGGAAATGAACCTAATTTGAAATTTATATTCTTCTCAAGAGTATTAAAGGGATCATATTCAACAGATTTTAATCACAGATTATTTGATATTAGTGATGTCAATGATAACCATGAGATTCTTTACTTTGAAAATATTAATATGAACGAGAATAAAATAGAAGGTTTAGCCAATCCAACTAGTGATAGTGATGCAGTGAATAAAAAATATCTAAAGAGTGAGACTGATAAACTATTACCTCTATCTGGTGGAACAATGAATGGGCATATTGATATGGATAATAATAGAATAGAAGATTGTGGTAAATTAATTATGAAAAGAAATGGAAATAGTGTAATAGATTTAAATTTAAATAAAATAGTTGGTGTTGGTAATCCAATAAATGATAATGATGGGGTAAGAAAAAAATATGTTGATGATGAAATAGCTAAAATCCCATCAGTAGACACTTCAAATCTACTAAAGTTAGATGGTAGTAGGTCTATGACAGGTGATCTACAAATGGATACACATCATATTCTTCAAATAAAAAACGTAGATGATCATAAAGATACTGACTCATTAACTGTTAAGAGAAAAGATTTATATAGCGCTGTAAATAAAGAATATCTAAATGAGAATTTTATTAAGTTAAAGAGCAATGCTGATGGTACTGAGGCTTTTGACCTGCGAGGAAAAAAAGTTCAGAACACAGAGCCATATTCTGATAATTTATTTAGTGATAATGATCTTGTTAGTAAAGTATATGTAGATAGAGAAATTGCTAAAATTCCTTCGGTAGATACTTCAGATTTATTAAAATTAGATGGTTCGAGAGTTATGAGTGGTAATTTAAATATGGGTAATAAATACATAGATAATCTCGCCACAATTATTGAGAGAGATGGTGACCCTGATAATAGGGCAGAAATATTAAAGAGGGCAGTTAACTTTGATTTTTTTGAAAAAGAGAGAGCATATCTTAGAGTATTAATTTCTAATAGAGTATTAACAAAAGGTGATAATATGACTGGCGACCTTAATTTCCAATACACTGCACAGAGTGGTCCTAATGCTGGCCAGATAGTAAATAAAAAGGTAAAGGGATTAGCAGACCCAACTGATGGGAGAGATGCGGCAAATAAACGTTATGTTGATAATAGAGATTTTGTAAATAAAAATTATATTGATTCAGAAATAGCAAAAGTGCCAACACCTGATGTTGATAAAGCTTATGTTGATAAAGCTATAGAAGAGTCAGAAGAGAGAGCAATTGAATCAATTGACCAAAAAAATGTATTCAAAAAAGTAATGGATGATGACCTTTTCAAAGAGGATGATAGTGATATTCATAAAATTGGACTCATAAATAAAGATTATCATAAAGTAAATCAAAAAACATACCATTTTCAAATTGATTATGACTCAAGTCTAGGTTATTATAGTACTCGACTTAGTGTTGATGTAGTTTATTTACCAATCGGAAACTATACTATAGTTTATGAAATGTATATTAGTGATGGACTCTCTGTTGATGAAATTAATGCATCTAGTGGCACTCTCTCTGTCAGTAAAATTAATAGCAAAATAGTAAATAATAACACAAGAAGTGTGATACATTTTAATAAGGGTATTATCAATCCTAGTTTTGATGATTTAGATATTGATATTCGTCTTAAAGGTAGGTCAGACCCTAAAACAGATATTTATGTGGTAGTCTATGGTGTTAGAGGTTACCAGAATGATGTTTCGATTCATCTCTGGGACCGATTGTATTACTTCCATAATGATGTGGTCAATTTTGAAGCTCCTATCGATATGAATAATAAAACCATTAAAAACCTTCCAGAAGGAAATGAAGATAGTGATGCTATCAATTTTAAACAGTTAAATGATTTTAAAAATTCTTTCCAAACTTCAGTCGCAAATTTACAGAGTTCTATAGGGACAGTCCATTCTGATCTACAAACACAATTAGACAAAAATGTTAATTTAATTAAATTTATATATAGAAATTTAATAAGAAGTGATTCAAAATTATATTTAATAAATGAGTTTTATTTCCCTGATTCTATTTACAATAGAACTCAAAATACATACCAATATAAAACATCTATAAATAATGTAGGAAGTATTACTTTTTATTTAGTCTTTGAACATAAAAAAGTAACAGATGATAATATGTTTATAGAATTACATTGGGCTTCACCCACTTTACCCATTTTTATTTTTATTTCAAAAGATATACTAAAAATTTCACATAATCCTTTAATTAATCAAAGCGGTATATCATCCCCTATTTATATTCAAAACCATTTAAAAGGAAAAAAATTAATTCTATGGTTAGAAGTAACCAACCAAAAAATAACAGGTAGTTTAAGTGGAATGTCCTTTACAATACAAAACACTATTAATGTAGAGTTGATAAAAATAAATGTGTCAGATTCTCCTTTTACTATAATTAGCGGTTTAATAACAGCTAATATATATAATAGAACTAGTGACGCTTTTTTTGATATCACAGAATATGAAAAGAGTCAAGGAACAATTATTTAAAAATATTTTAATGACCTTATATATAATATGGGTTTCACTAATGGAGAACGAAAACAAGAGGTAAAAGCAGTGAAAGGCGAAAAGGGAGATAGAGGTATTGGTTTCTCTTTGACAGCTGACCAGCATTACCATATTAATAAAAAAAGATTAACTAATGTATCCGCTCCAGTAGATAACAGTGACGCGACCACTAAAAAATTTGTCACAGATTTATTAAAAAATAAAGCTGGAACTACTTACGTAAACAATGAATTAGCTAAAAAAGCAAACGTTACAGATGTTCAAACAGCCTTAGGTGATAAGTTAGAAGCGAGCGATCTAAACATTATCAATAACACTTTAACTGTTCATCAGAACAATAAAGCTGAAAAGAGCTATGTTGACAGTCAATTAGCCGGTAAAGTAAACTTAACAGATTTCAATACAGCTATTACCGCTAAAGCAGACGATTTTGAAATCACAGCTATTAATAATCAATTAAATAGTCAGACTTCAAGCATCAATGCTTTGAATAATAAATTCAATGATTACTACACCAAAAATGAAGCTGACTCAAATTATAACAAAATTGAAGTAAATATTTTTAATTCACTCAGAAATGACTATGCTCTTACTAATATCAATGAATTCATAATTAAATTTGCTCAATGTTTTTATAAAATAGATAGAGGTATTTCAACAGAGGTAGAATTAAATGGTAGCAAAGTAGAAACTCTCTATGATCAGACTCTCCGCGAAAATAATGCTGATAAAATATCAGATAGTACAGCTCCTCAAATATGTACTAAGGCAGAAAAACATAATTTTAGATACTATTTAAAGTTTAATGCTAGCAGACTGGTTAGCGGTATTAGTTTAAATATCACTGATGCGAGCAAAGATTATGTTAATATTTTTATTGTTTATAGATTAAACGCAAGAGCGACTAATCATTCTATTTTCGCTAATGGTCTGTTTGGACATGATGACGGCGGTTGGGATAAATTTGTCTGTTTTGATAAAAGTTCTTCTAGTATTGTAATAGCAGGAGCTGAAAGTGGTAATTCTTATAAGAGAATTGTTTTTGGACCTAATAGTGTTCATGGACAGTCGCCAATTAATGATTACCCATCTTTCAATAGCAATGCGGGGGCTTTAAACAAATGGATATCATTAAGTATTCATTGGAATGTTCCAGAAGGTTTAAATGGGAGTCGTGTTTACTGTAATGGAACTAAAGTCGGTAATTTTACCGCTATTAGTAGAATTGGTTATGATGATTTAGCTTTTGGTGATATAAATACTAATGGTACTGTTAATTTAAATGGTGATATCATGATGTTTCTTGTATATAAAGAATTTTATATGAATGAAGGTGAAATTTTGATGCATCACAGAGTATTTTGTGATTACTGGTATTATATTGTTAGAGATATTAATTAAGCGTAAATGAATTCAATAATTCATTGTTCTTTGACGTCAATGCATTCCTGAACTTCCTAGAAACAAGCAATGTTGACGTCAATACATTCCTAAAGTCCTTGGAAACGAGCGATTTTGGTTTCAAGAAAATTAAAAATTTTTCAAAACCATTTTCAGTTTTTTAGAGGGTGTTCAGGAATGTGATGGGCGTTGTGGAATGCATTGTCTCTGTGGTTTCTATTGTTCAATTCTTAATATAATCACCCCATCTACCTCTAGATTTCTTTGTGTAGATGGAGTGGAACAGAGAAGTAAGAGATGTAGATGCAGTAGCAGAAGAGTTCATGGAACTCGAAGTAGACGAATTCGATGCCTTGGAAAAAATAGAACCCATAGATGCAGTAATTAATAAGATGAACGTAAAGAAAGACATTTTCCCCAGAGAAGAATTGGTTAAACAGAAGAAACGAGTACGGGCAGACCGAGAAAAAGATGTCAAGAATTACAAGAAAGCAAAGGATTTTGTGGAAAAGTGGTATAGGAAAATGCAGTACTATGAGAAGAGGGTTAAAGATAAAGACGAAGAGTTGGCGAAGATTGAAAGAGAGCTTCGAAGAGATGTAGCGGCATACGGATTCAAGTGATAGACATTTTTTCATTTAAGACATTAAAGGGGACATTAAGGTTTTTATTTTGTAATTGTAAGTTGTAATTGTAATTAAATTCTCTGCCCAAAAATTGTGTTTCTATGTTTGTTTCTTTGTATGGCAAATCACAAGCGAAAGTAGTGATTACGATTTTTCAAAACAAGAATGTTCTAGAACATTCTACAGACAAAAGAGCAAGCCATGCGATAAAAATGAGATAACAATTCATCAGCTCTTCACATTTATAAATAATTTTCCTGTAATTATTTATAAATATGAGAAAAAAAATTTGCGATTTCAATCACATTTCACCAGACTTGAATAGCGATCAAATCGATGAATTGATGGGTTATTACAAAACAATTCATCTAAAATGGTTTTTATATAAGAGAGCTCATAGGTATTACAGAAATATTAAATATGCAGCAAGATTGTTTTCAGGTGCCATTGCCGGAGGCGGTATTGCATCAGCTATTGTCTCAGGATCTATTTTGACTATTATTTCTCTTGGTGGTTCTATGTTAATTGAATGTTTGCTTGACTATAAAAACGTTAACGAAAACATGAATAACTGCAAGTATGCTTATCAGAGCTATGCACATCTATTAGTGAGAATAAAGAGAGCATTGAGACTTGGTTCATTTAACAATGAAGATTTGATTAATGATATCTGTAATCTTGATAATTTCTTTATTGATATGTGCCCTTCTGTTGAAAAGTATAAGAAATACTATTGGAAAAAATATTCTGAATAAATTATAATAATTATATTATATGCCTGATAATATGCTACAATTTTATACTAATCATTTAAAAAGACAAATCTGTATATATAGAAATTTTCTTATTAATACTCTAAGAAATTTTTATATATTTAATGAAGTTGATTTTAATTCAAAAACAAATGAAGAGCTATCTATTATGTTAGATAAATTTAGAAATCCTGAGATATTTAAACAAGAGAGTCTATTAATAAAAAGAATTAGTAATTCTAATAATAAAATAATATCTTTTTATAAAAAATGATACCCTATTATATATTATATGGATAGACAATATATAAAAGATGGATATATAGATAGTGAAGCAGAAGCAGTGGTAGCGCATGTTTATAATAAATTTCAAAATAGAAAAATACCAATGATTAAGCCTAAAGTTATTCCTTTTCATTCAAAAGGGGATTATAAAAAAGATCGATATTGGAAAATTATAGATGGTATAAAAAGAACAATTATAAAAGATGGGGTTCAATATAAAGAAGCAGGTAAGTTTGTTTATATTGATCCTAAAACTAAAAAAGATATTATAATAGATCTTTTAGGTCATCATTATTATGAATATGTAGAATTTTTTTGTGGTTATAGATATACAAAAACAGAAAATTCATTGTATAAGACTCCAATTACAGAAGAAGCAATTGAAAAAGAAAGACGTAAAAATAATGGCCGTTGGTACTATAAAAATTTTATAGCTAATAGAATTGTTTAATATTAATTTTTTTACTTTTTAAAAGCAAAATGCGCCCGCATCCCACATGCGCCAAAACCCCTCTCTCTCTAACTACTAGTGTGGTAAAAAAGGGACTGGCTTAATAAAATAAATGAAAATGCAATGATAGAAAAACAGTGGGTATTTTAGCACGGAAAATTTAAGTTGCGTGTCATGTTTTAAGATTTTACAGACATATACCATGTAAATTATTGTAAATAGTGCAGTAGCAGTAGCAGTAGCAGTAGCAGTAGCAGTAGCAGTAGCAGTAGCAGTAGCAGTAGCAGTAGCAGGAGCAGGAGCAGGAGCAGTAGCAGTAGCAGTAGCAGTAGCAGTAGCAGTAGCAGTAGCAGTAGCAGTAGCAGTGGCAGTAGCAGTAGTAGTAGTAGTAGTAGTAGTAGTAGTAGTAGTAGTAGTAGTAGTAGGAGTAGGAGTAGCAGTAGCACTGGCAGTAGTAGTAGGCCTCCTTTGGTCGATGTCGACCATGGAAACTGTGCCCTATCACTGTCAGTTCGTAGTGCTTCGCTCTAAACAATGCCGCCTATGGCAATGGCATATGAGGCCAATGAGGGAATGCCAGTCCTTGCCGCATGAGGAGCAGATGTGAGTAGATGCGTCAGAGTCATTTGTTGTTTTCTCTTTTTGCCTGGTTCTTTTTTGGATGGCTTCGTTGGTGATCTTCTTTTCACTTTCCTTCAGTTGCTTATGGAGGAGGCAGCTCCAGCTGCTGCGGCCTGCCGCAATGTCTTCCCAGCTCTCGGGGTCGATTTCCAAGGCTTTCATATCTCGTTTGCACGTATCCCTGTACCTCAGCTGTGGGCAGCCACGGGGTCGTTTGCCAACGGCAAGTTCTCCAAAGAGGATGTCCTTAGGTATTCTCCCATCCTCCATGCGGCGCACATGGCCAATCCAGCGCATTCTGCGCTACCTAAGTTAAGTGTGTACATGGTGGGAAGACCGGCACGGTCCAGGACCTCAGTGTTCGCGCCTTGTCTCTCCAGCTGATGCCGAGGATGCGGCGGAGGCTTCGCAGGTGGAAACTATTTAGCTTCCGCTCTTGCTTGCTGTAGGTTGTCCACGCCTGGCTCCTGTAAAGGAGGGTGCTGACGACGCAGGAATTATAGACAGCCATCTTGGTTTTGGTAGTCAGTTTGGGGCTCTCCCAG
>JAEMPF020002379.1:0-12253 GCA_022496165.2 Catalaphyllia jardinei | reverse complement strand
AAAACCAAATACTAAACCAAACCAAAAACCAAATACTAAACCAAACCTTAAATCAAATGTGGAGACAGACCTAAACCCGGGACATCAGTCTGGACACCAAAACCTTGAAAATTATTGGGAAAAATATAAATTATTTTCTATTTATAATATATAATGAATCTGTTTAAAACAAAAAAATGTGATATTTGTAAAGAGAAATGCAAAACATATTATATAAAATGTCAGTGCGGTGGTGAGTTTTGTTTGATGTATAAATGTATATTGAAACATATTCAGGATTGTGGAACTTATGAGATGACCGTGAAAAGTAAAGAATTTTTTCCAATAAAACAAAAGTTGAGATTTGAAGTAAATTGGGATAGTATTAAATCTAATCTCATATAATAATATAAGATGACTTGCAACACTGTTATTCATGATGAATTTATTAATAATAATGAAATGATGTGTCCATTTTGTTGTAAACAATTAACAATATTTAGTAAAGAAGTTGAAAAATGTTGTGATGAAAAGGATTTAGAAATTATAAATGGTATGAATACTTGTTTGAACTGTGGTTTAGTTAATGGTTATGTTTTTTTTTAATGAGGACATTAACTTTTATAACAAAATGTATTTTTATTTCAGTATATCATCGAGAATATCATATTAAGAATGTGTTAGATAATATCTATATTAAGAATAATATCCAATTGACTCCTAAACAAAGGGATCAGATTCAGGAAGTATTTATTGAAATTGACAACGTTTTAAATAAAGTTAATGATAAGCGTAAACGAATGATTAGTATTAAATTTATTATAAAGCAATTATTTAAAATGCTCGGGCTTCCTTACAAAGATATCCAAGTAACAAAGTCGAAGAGGACAATCAGATATTATAAACAATTTTGGGAAAAGGTTCAATCATTAATTGGTGATAGAATCCAGTTGATAATTAACAAGTGAATTTTTCATCGTATTTACAAAGATACTTATCAATAATAGGACTGTTGTCTGTCACATAATCATCAATGTTCTTCATTGTATTATGAAGACATGAATTGTAATGTCCACTTCTCATCATATCCTTTATCTCATTCAGAAGATGTTGATAGCTTTAGTAAGCGTAAGTACAATTTTGGATCTTAAGATCAAGGTTTTTATGCTTCATCCAACCCTGAATCAAAAGTGCTCCTGTACTGATTGCAATCAAACTGATGCCACCAGTTGCAATACTACTTGCTAAACCTCCAGATGCAAATATGATGGACAATGAGTTGCCTAATAATTTCCATTCCTTGAAACGTTTCAATGCCAGCTTGTAAGCAAAACACTTTTTATGATATGCGCGGTAGTAAGATTTTAATTCTTCAACCTGTTCTTTTGTTAATTCATCTGAAATGTGATTCCAGTTGAATATGCTTTTTCCCAACTCTTTCATATATATTAGTTTATATTGTTTTCATTGCTTAGGGGTGCATATATTTAATGTAGAAATTGCAGTATGACCCTCCATCCAAAATAGCACTACCATCGTTTTTCAAATATAATTGTATGTCGGCATAATTTAAACCATCTTTAAAAATAATAGAAAATATTGAGTTTATTGTTATTGGTGTCCATTTTGTTTGATTATTTAACTCTTGAAAAAACAAAACTTGTGATCTTGTCATATCTCTAACATAAAATTGACCACTTCCTTTATAAAAATCATTGTAGATTATTTGATAATAACCAGTCAATGGTAACCTAAGTAAATTTTTGTTTGCTTCATTAACTACAAAATGGTGATTTATAGTTGGAAACTTTAATATTTTTTCATTGTTGTGTTCTAAACTATTTGAATAAAAATGAATTTTATGCAATTCAGTCATTTGTTTTTTATTAACAGCATCACTATCTGCAGTACCATCAGCTATTCCAGTTATCTTTTTGTTCCCCATATTGATAGGTGATTCAAAATCAAGCATACCACTATTAAAATAATATAGTCTGTCCCAAATTTTGATGGGCACATCAGAGTGAGTTCCTCTGACACCATAGACAATTACATTGATAGGTGTTTTTTCTGGTTTTTGTGATATGGATTTTTTTAAATACAAACGTAAATCAATATCAAGATCATCAATACCTGTATGTATTTCCCATTTATGAAAATTGATGATTGATCTGGAATAATGACCATAATCGAAATTTATTACTCTTGTTTTTGTACTTACCTGATTGAGAGTACTGCTAACGGCATTAACACTCACCTTACTATAATCGATTTGAACCGCAAATTTCATTTCAAATACCATTGTATAAGTACCAACATTAAGATAACGTAAATCAATTGATAATCGGGCATTATAATAGTCAGCATTGTCTTTTTGGATTTGAAATAGATATGTTTGATTATTGATTATATGCAAAAGATTGTAATTAATGGTGGCAACAAATTTAATTCTATCATCATCTTCTTTGAATAAATTATCAGTCATTACTTTTTTGAAAACATTTTCTTGATTTACTGTTTGTATTGATTTCTCTTCTGATTTTTGTATTTTATCATCAATAATACCATTTATGATTCTATTACTATCATTAACAGTTTTGTTAACGAAATTAACAGAAGCTGCATAACTACTGTCTGATGGCTGTGGATCTTTCAAATTAATTATATTTTGATTTCCCATATCTAAATTTCCAGTCATTACTTCACTTCCATCTGTTAATAAGTAATCTATCTCAGAAATGAAACGGACTAAATAGTCTCGTGTACTTTTTAAAAGTTCAAAATTAACAGCTTTATGTTTTATTTGTTCATAATTTGGATTTTCTCCACCGTCTTCAACAATTGTTTTAACATTATCAATGAAATGTCCACCAACATTAAAATCTGCATTCATTGCTACTGTGCCATCAACATTAATAAATTTGTCTGTATTTGCAGCATGTGGTATTTTAGCAATTTGAGAATCGACAAATGCTTTGCTGACTAAACTGTTATCATCAAAAAGTCCATCATAGTAAGGTTCACAGTTTTTTATTATATTCTGTTTGAGATCATAATATTCTTTACCGTCTTTGTCCACCATTTTGAGAAAATTTTCATTTAAATATCCTTTGTTAACAACACTTCTCAAATCTCTGGCTCTAACTTCCAAAGCATCATCAACCTTATGATCATCTAAATTTTCCACAGATAGAATGTGATTTTTATCCATATCTAAATCACCAGTCATTTTTTTACTACCATCTCTGGGAAGTAATGGTGTAGTATCTATATGGACTTTTGCTATTTCAGTGTCAACGTACTTCTTATTAGCAGCATTATCGTATGCTACAGGATCACCTAAACCATCAATAAGATTGCCATTGAGATTTAAATTCTCAAAATAGAGAATTATATGATTATCAACAACATCACGGACATTAAAAATAGTATGGTCGAAAGTTGTTGAGTATTTACCCTTCACCACTCTTGAATAAAACAGAAATTTAATGTTTTTATTGTATTGAGAACCATAATATCTGAGTTGAAATCTTATCCCATCATCTACTCCAGCTCTTCCATCAGTTGTGAATTGAATGATTGATTTGGTGTATTTACCATCAATTTTATCACTGTCAAATGTTTTCATGACGAAATGACTGTCAACATAGACATTGAAAATTATTGTATCATCAACAAGAAAACCACCAGCATCACCAATAACAAATATTTCAAAAACAGAGGTATAAGTACCACTCTCTAATTGATTACCTTTCATTTTTATACTAGACCAAGCTTGCCCACCAAAACCAGTATCATAACCTTCTTTTTCAATTATATATGCATCATTATGCGCTTTATGATTTTGAAAGAAATGGTCTGGTGATGTATTTGGTGGTTGTTTTACAGTTAATTGACTCTTGTCACCAAAGTCTTTATAAAATCGGAAACTTGGTTGTAAATGATAACTATTTTGACTGACTTTAGTATGTTCTTTCAACACTTTTAAACGAACTGCATCATTGTCGTCAGTAGACTCACCAATATTAGTTAATAGCTTACCTTCAATATCATAATTACCATCATCTGTTAAATTGAATCCAACACCAGTAACCCAGTTAGTCCACGTTTACAAATGGCTGATGATGATGAAGGTAAAAGTCCGTTTGAATAACTCATTTATATTAATAGATTATATTTTTTCATTGAAATTTTTATTGGTGAATTTTCGTGGCTTATCGATATAAACAAAGGAATATGGTTCCTTAGTTGCTTTTTCATATGATTCTTTTAAAATACTGTTTTCACGACAAATTAAACTCTTCTCATTAGCACTTGGAAACTCATAAATGGAGAAGTGAGAACAATTCAATCTGATGTCTTTTGGCGTCTTATAATAACTTTGACTCAGATAAATCACACTGCAATTTTTATGCCGTCCTCGTATAAAATAGTCGATTAATGGTTTTTGGTTTTTATCACATACATAATCATCAAAAATGACGATTTTTTGTGAGTCAGAGTCAAGATCTTGAACTGGAATAATTTCATCATTTCTTGCTTCAATAACATCATAACCAACATCATCGCTTATTGGTTGAAACACATCCATGAGATTCTGATACTTGGACTGTTCTAAATTTTTAGCATACAGATAAACTTTATCAAAATAAAGCAGATTGTAGATCATATGCATTAATGTGTTTGTTTTCCCCGAACCACTTGGACTGCAAATCAGTATTCGAAAACATTGATGAGGCATGAAATCATATAGTTGTCTAAAGTTTGAGACCACATCGTCTTTAACATCATAATTCGGTATTCTCATTATATTATATTGGTATATTAATTCGACATAGTGTTCAACATGGTGTTTAACATGGTGTTTAACATGGTGTTTAACATGGTGTTAAACGTTGTTTTTTGTATATGATTTATCATTTTTATATAACTTAATAATATAACAAAAATGAGTTTGCTTAAATGGAAAGAACTTGCAAAAAGTAAAACTAAATTAGGGAATAAAATTAATTACGTCCATGATCTAATCACACAGCGTAAAATCGGTCAGGAGACAAGCCAATCATCATTTGAAAAGGTATTCAAACCAGTGACAAGTAAATTAGATGATGTAATTGACAGTAATTTGAATTTAAGGATGCCTCAAAGGAGAAAAAGACCACTGAATAAAGGGGAAGTTCCAAATTACGGTATTGATATTGATGATGAAGTTGAAGACATGAATTTGGGTGGTCTTTTTGATGAACAACCTATACCACCACAGAAAGAAAAACAATTAGTACCAAAACCACCAACATATGAACAATCGTTGGAGGACCTCATTGAAGGGAAGAAGGAGATATTTGTCGATCCCCAATATTTTCCCAAAGATCCTAAAGAGCAGCTACCTGAAGAGCAGCCGCCTGAATACGATGATGATGAAGAAGTTGATTATGCAATAGATGATGAAGATGAAAATAGAGAAAAGTTGGAGGAATTAGATCTAACGAACTATGAGAGTGTTGATAAGGTTCTCAATCAGCCGCAAATGACACCCAAAAAAAGTAAAAGATATCTAAGTAAAATATTAAAGGATGCGGAATATAAGAGGAGACAACTTTCAGGTTATAAGGGAGCTGTTACAAAAAAATACAATAGTGGAGAAATATCAGAAGCTGAGAGGCAGTTGTTAAACAAACGGATAGATAATACAAGAGGTGTATTGAATGAATACATTACTCATCATAAGAATAAACTGCAAACAATAAAAGGTTCTGGTATTAGAGGCCGAGGAAGAAGACAGAGAGGTGGAAATGTTATGTTTTTCAACAATCCCAAACATCTTCTCAAGAAATTAGAATTGATCATTGGTGAAACCGTTGCAGGCAACACATCAATTAAGATGAGAAATACAGGAGTTAGTATATTGGACACATTATTGAGAATGTCAACAATCAATAGACAACAATTTAATAAATTGTATAATCAGTATTTCAAAGTATAATTATGTAAAGTTATTATATAAATGGATCGTGAGATTGTTTTATCATCATACAGCGTCAAATATCAAGGAAAGAACACTCCTCAGAATTTTATAACTGAATTCAAAAGGCCCATAATATTGGATAGCAATTCTCAATATGTAGTTGGTTTGAACGGAATCATTAACATGTCATTCACATGGTTCAATGTAAATTCATCATACAACAATCATCTAATAAAGTACAGCTCTGATAATGGCTCAGACTTTACCAACATCACTTTCCCAGAAGGAGTCTGGAACTATACTGACTTTAATACATACATTAAGGAAATAACAAAGATTGTTAAAGATGGTGCTAACAATAATGAGTATCCCATCACTCTCGAATTCGATAATACAACATTCAGGGTTACAGTCACGTTAGCTAAGAATTATCAACTTGATTTAACTGCAAGCAATTTCAATGACTTGATTGGGTTTGATAAAGAAATATTGAAGAGTGAACAGAATATAGGGCCAAAAGTGCCTAATCCCAGCCAGGACACAGACATTCTTAATATCCACTGCGACCTCATCAATGATTCACTTGTAGATGGTCAAGATTCAGACATCATTTATTCCTTCTCAACCAGTGTGCTTCAACCTAGTTACTCTTTTACAATTGAACCAAGAAGAGTTACATTTAATCCAATCAACAAGAATACTATAAACAGTATCAGGATACACATTACAGATGGAAAAAGGAGATTAATTAACCTGAATGGAGCTGATACATCTTTTTCATTAATTATAAAAGGGATAGAATAATATAACATAATATTATAATGAAACCATTTGAATTTACTAGGGTTTATCATCCAAAACTCGGTATTTTTGTGGATAAACATGTAGGATCAGGAATTATCGTTGATAATATTTTCAAACCAATGAAGAGTGCCGCGTCATATGTTGCAAAAAAGTTCGCCAAGAAATCAGGTGAGAAAGCATTAAAATCAGTAGGTGAAAGGGTGGGTAAAAAGACATCTGAGAAGTCAGGAGACTTGATAATGAAAAAGCTTAGGAATATGAGAATTGATGATGCAGTTCCATCACAGCGAGAAGAAAGTACAGATATGATTATTGATAGACTAATATCAGGATCAGGAAGAAGGAGGAAAAATTATATAATATATTAATATAATGGCTTTCAGAACAAGTGAATATTTGCAAAGATATGAGTTGGTTCGATTTCAGTTGAATGATGTTATTAATACCCCAGCTAATGGTCAACACCAACAAAAAAATGGCTACAAATTTACGATTAATGACAGGTCTGCGTTCTATGATTGGTATAATGCTTATTTTGAGGTGCAGTGTCAGTTACAAGTATTAGCTGATGGTACAGGTCTTCCAAATGCAACCCGGGCAACAGTTATTAATGGAGCTCATTCATTAATTAACCATTTGACAATAAAGAGTGCTGGTAAGATTGTATACGAAACTGATAATCTTCATAAAGTAACTTTTGTTAAGAATCTCTTAGAATACAGTGATGATTTCAGTAGATCGGTGGCTAAAGATAGTTTTTGGTATCTGGATATAGCAAATTTGGCTGATATGACTGCTGCTGGAAATATAGGATTTGAGGCTAGACGAAATTTGACGAAAAGAATTGGTGAAGGTGGTGGAGCTGAGGATGCTTCCCAAGATGTTAATGTAATTATACCTCTTAATCGATACGGTTTCTTTGAAGAGTTACATGATAAAATGTTGGTCCCAATGCAACTTCAGTTAGATATACAGTTACAGAATGATGAAGAATTAATATATAAAGCAGGTGGAGCAGCTGCTAGTCGAGTGGTTGTCAATAGATTCTTACTTTGGGTTCTGAGACTAGTACCAAAGGACACTTTATACGATAAGTTTATTGCATCCTTTTTGTCAAAAGGTTCTTGGATGTATAAAAGAGAATTGTATTCAGCTTCCAATCCAACACAGAGCAGTGGATTCTTCCAGATATCACCAAGTATTGACAATGTTGTTTCCGTCTTTGTTTACCTCCAACGAAATAAAACAAACAATGAAGATACAAATCCTTACCACTTTGATACTTTCAAACTGAATGCGGCTGATAATAATAGCAGTCTCTCATCATGTAGATTGGAATATGGAAATGGAGTATTTTATCCAGAAACTGAATACGATACAGAATCAAAAGTAAGGATCTTCAACGATGTGATGTCATATGGAATGAGAAAGAATAATTACAATAGTGGTACCCAACTCAATATGTCTAATTACAACTCTCTCTATTCTATCATATATTTTGATTTGTCTTATCAAACAGAAAAAGTAACTAGAGACCCGAAGCAATTGATATTTAGGTATAAACTGAGCGCAAATAGTGCTGCAAATTTCCGTGTCCACGCCGTCGTCTTATATGATGAGACTATCATCATCGACAAGGTGGGAAATGAATTGGTTATAGTATAAAAGCAAAAATGAGACATTTTTAATTCAGATATGTTTTGTAATAGAAAATTATATAACATATATTATATACAAGAAATGACGCATCTTTTTGCAATAAATGTTAAACTATCAAAAAATCAGAAGAAGAATATTGGTGATGCTTATAGTAAAAGAGAAACAGTCGTCATAAGGCTAACTAATGACTCTCTTAATGGAAATGACACTCTACATGTACCAGCTACAGTGAAGAAGAGATTGGAGAAGAATCGGACATTGAATAAAGGTATGGACATCAAACTTTCCAAGACTAATATCAGAAAGCAAGTTGGTGGCAGTTTGTTTACTTCAGCTCTAGCTCTTGCGCGTGCATTTGGACCAACAATTGCGAAAACATTGGGATTAGCAGCTTTAGCAGGTGCCTCTAGTGCAGGAGCACAACAAATTGTCAAAAAGATATCTGGAAAAGGAGTACAGAAAGGTGGTTTCTTCATTCCACAAAACAAAATTGATAAGCTTATTGCAAACAAACACCTACTAACTGCAAAACAGAAGAAAGATATACTGGACGCTCTTCAATCAGGTTCAGGTGTTCATATACGACCAACAAAAAAACAATCAGGCGGTTTCCTTGGTACTCTACTTGCCAGTATTGGGATTCCAATGGTTTTAAAAGCTTTGACTGGAAGAGGTGCCCCCAAAGTTGGAGCACCACCAAAAGGTGGAAAAGGAGCTCCGAGAATGGGTGTATATAGGCCGCCACCGTTTTTTGGGTCATGGGATAATACAATCGGTTACGGAACCAAAAAATCAGAGGGTCCATATTGTGGAATTGGAAAGACACCAAAAAATAGAACTAAAGGAACAATGGATCAATGTTTAAATAAAGGTCAAATCAGATATTATGGAATTGAAAGTGTCCCTCAACCAATATTAAAAGCATTCTTAGATGCAAAACTCACAAACAAACAAAAACGCCATCTTGATGCCCTTGTAGGATTTAAAAGAAAAAAGAAATGAAAAAAAAGAACAACAAAAAAAGGAAGGAGAAGGTCTCCTTCTAGGTCCAAACAGCCCGTTCAATCAAATTCCACTTATAGGAGCAATACTATGAAACCTAAATTCCATAAAAACATACCATTAAGCAATCATGATCTACTAAAATGGTGCAGATATCTCAACATCCCAATCAATGATGTTTTATCAAGAGATGGTAATGTTCCACATAATCACAACCAAGCATTATTTATTTACAATCTTGAACCATCATATATGAGTGGAAGCCATTGGGTAGCTTCTTATGTAAAAGATGGTGTGATAAATTATTTTGATTGTTTTGGTATGCCTCCTTTTCAAGAAATGGTAAATCATGCGAAAAGAAAGAATTTAACTCTGCTTCATCAAAATAATCAGATTCAGAATACAAAAACAACCACATGTGGATACTTTTGTTTATACTTTTTAAATGAAATGCATAAGGGGAAGTCGTATCATGATTTATTAAAAGTGTTCAATATACATGATACAATGGATAATGAGATATTTATTATGAAGTATTTCAAAAATATCTGAATTATATATATAAAATGAGAACATTGAAGGAATTAAGACAAACTGGGGCAGCAGCATTTGGAGTATTTTTTTTTAATAATATTAGTCATAATATCAGCTATATAAAAACAATATAAAATATATATATAAATGGTGAAATCATATTGTGTTAAACAGAAAAAGCAAACTGAATGCGTTCCAGGCAGTGAACGACATGTTAAAGCTAAAAATGGGCGTATGATGTTGAAATGCACTTGTGCTGAATGTGGATAAAAAAACTAATTGAGCCCTCACAAGCTGGGGCCTTATTGGGAGAAGCATTGCTAAAAGGTGCCACAAAAGGTTTATTCAATCTAGGACGAGCTGGAGCTGCAAAAGCTGTTAAATCAGATTTTGTCAAACAAAAAATAAAAGAGACGGCCAACCAATATCTTGATCAAGCTTTGGACAGTTTCACATCAGACTTATCAAAAAAATTGGATCCAACACATAGTGGTAGTGGATTACCAATACCATTTCCATTTGTAGATTGGAAGAAAGCTTGGAATGTTGTCACTGCACCTGGATTGTTTAAAGGACCTGAAGTGAGTGCAAAAGAGGGTAGAGCCTTAGTTGCTGAATATAAGAGACAATATAAAGCTTATAAAGATGCTGGAGGCAGTAGATCATACCACTCATGGATTAAATGGAAAGGTTATGGTAGAGGGTTGGATATACACAAAGCTATTCTAAAGGTTGCACCCAAAAAGGGTTTTGTGATGCCTGGACATAAGTATACAGGACCTGGAAACCCTCTTGAAGAGCAACTGAGGTATGATCCCAATACTGGTCAGATACTTGAGATATATCAACAACCAACAGGTAGAACAGATGCAGTCAGTATGCAGCATGATGTTGATTACTCAGTTTGCGGTAATAAACCAAAAAGTGATCAAGTGAAGTGTGAGAATGAAGCTGATCGTAAGATGGTTAAAGCTCTTGATGGAATTCCTTGGAAAGATCGACAATGGGGACATACTATTGCTAGAAATGCTATAGCAGCTAAGTCAAAATTAGGCATGGGTGTGAAGTCAAAAAACGGGAAAAGCCGTCGAGTGAAGAAAACTGGAAAGAAAAATTAGCTGATGAGTTACATACACCCATAAAACGGAATTTCACTCGGCGGCGTGTAATCACAAATCATATCGATGAAATATGGGCAAGTGATCTAGTTGAAATGCAGCAGTTCAGTAAATGGAACAAAGGTTACAGATATCTTGTTATGGTTATTGATGTATTCAGCAAATATGGTTGGATCGTTACATTGAAAGATAAAAAAGGTGAATCTGTCACTGAAGCATTCAAAACAATATTCAAGGAAGGTAGAAAACCACAATATCTATGGGTTGATAAGGGAAAAGAGTTCTATAACAAACATTTGAAAGACCTATTAGAGAAAAATGGGATACAAATGTTCTCAACTGAGAATGAAGAGAAGTCATCAGTAGTTGAAAGATGGAATAGGACAATTAAATCTAAAATGTGGAAGCAGTTCACAGTTCAAGGTAATACAATGTATCTAGACATGTTACCTAAACTAGTAAAACAATACAACAACACAAAACATTCAAGCATAAAAATGACACCAGTTGAAGCTTCAAAGAAAAAGAATGAGGGTATAGTTTACTTCAATTTATACGGTGATATGGAAACATCAAAACAGAAACCAAAATTTAAAATAGGTGATAAGGTCCGAATATCTAAGTATAAACGGAATGTGTTTGATAAGGGTTATACACCAAACTAGACAGAAGAAGTGTTCATAGTTGATAATATCCAATACACTAATCCAATAACATACAAAATAAAAGATCTCAATGATGAATACCTACAAGGGAGTTTTTATGAACCGGAATTATTAAAAGCCAAACAAGATGTATTCCGAATTGATAAAGTCATTCGCAGAGATTATAAGAAAAAACAAGCTCTGGTGAAGCGGAAGGGGTATAGTGATGATTTTAATAGCTGGATTCCAATGAAAGATTTAAACGCACTATAAACTGATATAAGAATGAAATAATATATAGTATATATATAATGGGAAGACCAAGAATATATTCAATTGAAGAAAGATCAACAAAAACCAAATGTATGTTAAACAAAGAGTGGATATGCCCAATTTGTCCACATCATAATTACACATTAGCTGGAAAATGGACACATCTCAAGACAACAAAACATATTAAAAATGAGCAAGCCTTAAAAACATTTTAAATCAAGTAATAATTAGAAATATAATTTTTCTTATTATTAACAATTTTAAACGCACTATAA
>JAEMPF020002378.1:22500-33258 GCA_022496165.2 Catalaphyllia jardinei | reverse complement strand
CAAAAAAAAAGCTTTCTCCGCCCCACTAGGCCGTAAATAATGACCGGTCCCTAATGGCTAATAACCTGGAGCTAGTCTGATCATTTATAAATCGGTAGTGAGGTCCCAGTCGATAGTTCATTCAATTAAATTCTAATCTAAACTCTCACAAACATAAATTTTACAGAGGCGTTTGAAAAGATAAAATACGTATAAATATACAAGTTACATATAGAAGATAATAAATAGCCTAATGAAATATTTACAAATGCAAATGTCATCAAGAAATAAAGTATTAGAGCGAGAAAGAAAAGGACATAAAGGGAACACAAACAGTTTTAATACAAACTTGTTGAATGTGGGGAAAGGGGGTAAGTTTCCAATGAAACTATGGCGCTGCGTCGGTGGGAATATTATAAGATAATTTGGCGCTAGCCCTTCTTCGGAGCAAATCCGACGAAGGGCTAACGCTCGAAACGTCAGCTACCGAATATCTTAACGGTGGCCAATTCACATTATCAACCCCGCAGTTCATATAAACAAATTATCTTGATTGTGAGGAGTTTGGGACACCTAAATACCTTATGAAACTAATCGAGTAGGTGCCCAAAAGTAACTAAATTTAGCAGAGGAAATACAGTTTTTTAATAAAACATTTATGTTAAAAGCATGAATGTAAAGGTAGTAACATTTTAATTTCACTAGGACATTTGTTTTATAAACTCGTGTGCAAGGAGACACCGAAAACGATATTAACGCAAGCAACTACAGTATTGTACCGAAGTCTGTTTTATTTGAAAGAACACCAGAAAATATTTTGGAATTGCAATGGGCGACAAAAGTAGCTGAGACAATTTTAGAAAATGACACTTTTCGATGCTGGAACACTTAATTGCTCTATTTTATTGGCATCTAGCGTCATTTCTCTGATACCCCCGGCCCCCCAATTCAATGTTGTGTAGGTGGTGTGATCTACGTTGTCTAAAAAAAAGAAAAGTCAGCATTGGGTTGAAAGAAAGGGTGTGGGGGGGGGGGTAATGCTTCCAAGACGGAGAGAATCGAATCTTACTGCCAAGTGTCTCAACATGTTTGTCGCTTATTGTGCCATTTCAAGATGGTTACTGTCTTTTCAAACCCTTTAAACCCCCTTAGCTTTTGTTTTGAATTCCGCCCGAGTGGGCCAGGCATATTTATTTGTTTATTCCTTATATTCTATGGTATTTTTTGTTGCCATTACACGTTTCAGGTAACCGGTTTTTAACCTAGCAAATACGGCAACTGTCGCTTTAGTCTTTAGTATTTCACAAGTTTTTTTAAGAAGAAAAAAATCTGCGAAAATTACTGCGAACAAAGAAATAGACGCTTCATGCAAAAGAAAACCACTGCACGGCACGTTGGCATTTGAAGGATTTTCTTTCTCACGAAATATTTAATTCGCTCAGTAATGATCGAAACACGAGTTTAACGCTGACTGATTTTCATTGCAATTTGAAATAACAAAATTACGACTTCTTATTTTAACGAGGAAAATTCATTGTTGGGCGAAACAATAGTTTCCCCGTGTTTTTCACTTAGACCCCGTATTTTCCACTGAGACCCCGTGATTTCCACTGAGACCCCGTGTTTTCCACCAGACGCTGTGGTTTCCACCAAACCACGCGTTTTCCACACCCCGTGTTTTCCACACCCTGGGATCCCGTATCCCGGGACCCCGTATCCCGGGACCCCGTAACCCGTACCCCGGGACCCCGGGGTACGGGGCCCTATCCCGCGAGAAGAACAACAATTACCACATTACATAACTTAAAGGGCGCATACATCTAAAAACCCATTAAATTACCAAGTGACCAGCTTCTGGGGATTGAAGCTTCTAGTGACTGAAATGTTGCAGTTTTTTATGATCTATATGTAAAGTAGATAAAGAAGTTAGTGTTTGAGAAAAAAAATAAAAATAAAACAGTAAATTATTTACGGTTGATTTGAAAATTTTGGAAACCAATGAAAGGTTCTTCGGTAAACCAGCATCTTACGAGTGTGTCACATGACTGGAATAAACAAAAGGGATAAAAAACTAAAATAAAATAGCGCGGCGATATGAACAATACTAAACTTGATGAGTTACTTGAAGATATATTTATAAATCGCAGAGATGTCTGGGACTTAACATGTAGGATACTTCTACGAAAAAGAAAACTTCATGGCTGACACAATACTGAAGGTTAGATAAAATTAAACAAGGCTTACTTTGCGGTGTTATCGCTTTTTTTTTCCTGGCTGAAATCACGGTCTTTCATATTGTAGGAATTGAGCCAGGAATAAGCCGACGACGACAGTCTTCCATATGAAACGCTCTTGAAAAACATTCCTCCGCGAAATGGACCGACACCCGCCAAAAAGTTTCCGCTCGGGTTTAAAGTTCGCGCGGTGATTGTGCACGAATCTCAACCACTTATTTCGCTCACTTTTTATTGTGGGACTAAAATGAGCAGAAATATCTGCATTCATATCTGATCTATTGCTGCATCCGTGTACTACACAACGATGGGGCATGATTCAATTCGAATAGAGCGCTAGATTCACGTTGCGAAACCAGTTAACTGCGAACTACATAGAGATGTTATAACAAAATTCGCCATGTGAGCCTAGTCGGTTAGGAGTATGACGTCAAGGACTAACATGGTTTAAAAATGGCGGAAGAAAATTTCTCGGGAAAAACCGTAAAAAAAAACATCTTGCAGCGGTTGCTGAACAAAACGGCTTGGACAGGTGAGTAAGTACCGCTCAAAGATTCAGGAATTGCAAAAACAATGAGTTCGAAAAATTTCGTCGCAGTGGCACTTTAACGCTCACCGTCGAGATCTATAGCAGCACTAGTTAGAATAAAATAAGACATAATAAATATGTGTCGGAATAGTTCGACTAGAAGTTCAAAATTTCAAATACAGAAGTGAAATAACGAGACTTCCTTTCTTGTTGCATTCTTGAATTCACAAACACTAGTCAGAATCCGAGTCAAGAGGTTTGGTTCTTTTATATATAAGTTTTGCTTGGGTTTTTCTCTCGCACTGAAGGTAGTGGACGGTTAATTTAAAGTGTTTATTGCCACACTAATATGCTCTCCGCTTATAACAGCACCCCAAAAGAAGAGAAAGGGGCTGCTGTGCTGTTTGCTTGCCTTGCTGAGAAAAAGTTGGCCGAAATGTTGGGTGAGTGAGTTCGTGAAAATCGTGCTTTCTTTTCTCTGGAATAGAAGAGCGAGACTGGGCACCGGATATTTCTCCCGAACTCAGTTCAGTAAGAGTGTGAAACATCTTCAACTGTTGTTTCTGTGAGACGATAGAGTAGCTAGTGATACTTTGAACGTTTTTGCGTCCTGACAGTTGCATAATATCAGGTGGCGGCACGTCGTTGTTGATTAAAGTTTGAATCACAGTTTTTTAGCCGCTGTGGTTTTTCAAGTTTGGCCCGTGTCTGGCTCTCTGGGCCATTGTTTTCATTGAGGTATTTAGTTTATTTAAACCGACTGGAGCTTTATTGAACCAAGGTTTCCCGGAGCCAGATTTTACAGTGTTTACTACTGCCAAGTAAAACGGTGCATCGTCACTTTTCATTTCTGCGGGTCGCTTTTCGCCGTAGTTTTGTAGGCCTTTACTTGACATTTCTCGTTGTTCGGCACAGCAAACATTTTCGGTGCAATGACTCTTACATTCCGAGGATCGTTTCCTGAACACGTTTTCTCTTTTATTGAATTCGAGGTACTCCTGCCCTGTACAAGTTTGACAAAGGTTTACATCTTTTCAACACATTTCTCTGTGCTCCTTGCAGCCGCGTAACCCGAAATGGATTGTCTTGTTGAACCACACCGTGTTTAAAAGCGCTTCCCAAGAGGTTCTTTTCATACAGAACTTGTATATCTTTCTCACTTAAAGCAGCAGAACCATTAGGCTTGTTGCCCTTGCCTTTCCGATTTAGATCCCGTCGCTTTGAATTAAGCGCTTTCCGAGTTTGCTCAAACTGGACGTCTTTCATGAGGCAAAGTCCATGTTTTTTTTCCTACAAATGGCGCTCAAAGCTAAGCTAGCGAAGAATGCCCTTAATTTTTTTAGGCTCGTATTCTTCGTTCTCTCCTTTTTTTGCGAACGGTTATAAGGAACTCGCTGACAAACTTGTTCAGCTCTTGAGGAGTCGGGCGATTTTTCCTGCTCATTAACTTAAAGTAGGCGAAGAATCGATCCTTAAGTATTGTTGCACCACACGGAACTAATTCAAAGAAAACTAACAAATGTGGTTGTCCTTGGAGCGCGTTCGATCGAAAGTCTTTGAAAATGACCAAGCACATTCTTTGATCGCAGTGTTCAGTAGCAGGGCCATTTTTGAAGTACTTTATCTGAAGCGACTCGGCGGCTCGCCAGTGGCGTTTAATACGAATTTTGACTTCCAGAATTGTAGAGTCGTGAAAGATATAGCAAAATTAGCAGCTCGTCTCACTTATGCATAAGGATAGGACGCTGGACCAATAATTGGAGAAGCTGTGGATACCAGTGTGCTATTGGCCTCTAAGGTGCTACGATAGAGCATCTGAAACTTCCTCCACCTTCAACTTTATTAGGATTTAGCATAACAAACTGGAAGGAGAGAAAATATAAGGTTTCCACTCAAGGTTTTTGTTATACTGGCGAGAAAGCGAATCAGCCAGTAAATTTGAACTACCTGGAATATGATATGCCTCGAGACTGCATGGAGGCTAGGAACCATTCCTCCCAAATTGTTAATGTATGCTACAGCAAGGCAGTTGTGTAAACGAACAAAACATTTCACACCGAAAAGAACTGCAGAAAGTTCAAGCCAATTGATATGCATAGTTTGCTCCTCTGAGCACCACAGACCACTACATGAAACTTCATCACAAACCACATCCCATCCTGAATGGGATGCATCTGTACCTAGTCATAGTTATCACTGTTGATGGTTTTGTAATCCTAGTACCATTATATAAATGGCTGTCAGAAACAAACCTGGCAAGCTGGGACAAATAAACAATTGCATTGTAGTCTCCATCTGGTTTAATGGCGGGAAAAGACGAAACGATGAGTCCAATAACATGCGCTAAATCACGAATAGAATAGTGAGGTTTCTCCGACAAGGACAATATTTGCTCTTTTAACTTACTCAACTACTCTTCTGGAAGAGAAACAGTTATTGCCACTGAGTCAATTTCTTAACCCCAAAATACGATCTTTGTGAAGGAATAAGAAGTTATTTTTCTTTGCTGATAATAAATCCTAAGGTGCCCTGCGAGCAGTTGGTTTCTCCTACGCCAAACGAGAGAGAAACCACTTCAAGCAACCGTTCGTTCTTTTGAAGTAACCGCCGTCCAGTGCCCTAGACTAATAAATTAAATGTAGACCGGTAAAACTAGTTTAAAACCTGGTTTAGGATCGCACGCATGCGCTTACCAACACAACTGCTGTGTTTAAACACGAAGCGATCCTATAAGGTAAGGACACGCCACCTTTGAAGCACTTTGTTTGCTTTTTTTGTGCAATGGAGAAAGCCGAAATAACGGTCGGCAAACATAGAAGTCGTGAAGAAGAAGCGTTTTTTTCCGTTAAAACAGCGGAGTCATTTTTAATAAGTGGTAAATAATAAAAATACTGTGAGAATTGCATCGTTCTTTTGTCAGCGCTTTTGATGAGATACATTTTGATTCTTTTGTACCAAAACACTTCCAGAAAAAAAAAAATTCACAAATGATCTTGGCATCCAATGCATCACGTGGGGCGTGACGAGCTCGCGCATGCTCGATAGAAAAGCAGACGGTTGTTCGCAGTGGTTTCTCTCCCGTTTGGCGTAGGAGAAACCAACTGCTCGTAGGGTAATCCCAAAGATTCTAGGATTTCAACAACAATAGCAGCCTCTTGGGAAGAACGTTCACGAGAGGAGCTGATAATGGCCATATCATTGAGATAAATGAAAAGTCTTATTCCTTTGTTACGAATTGACCCAAACAAAAGGCTTCAACATCTTGGTGAAAACTCTTGGAGCCGAAGAAAGGCCAAGGACAAAGAAATGATTTAAAAAATCTGAAATACTTGTAATGATCCAGATATATGGAGATCGTAAAGTAGTTTTAAGATCTTTTGTGGTAAAGAACTCAGAACCTGCTATTTTTCTGCTGTTTTTATTATATTACTGTATGCCATTTCTAGACTATTTTAAATCTATTTTCACATAATAATTTGAATTGTATTTGAAATATTTCTTTCATAAATGATCATCTTAAATTTTTAAACTGTTTTAAATACTATTGAAATATATTTTGAGACTGTGGATTTCAATAGTGTTTTAAACAGGTTTTAACACCTTTAAAGTCGTCAAAAAATATATTTAAAATATAATTTTGTACCTTTTTAAATCCATGTTGTACCAAATACTTTTAAAATTGTCATTACAACTACAGTAAAACCCCGCTAACTCGAACCCCTATAACTCGAACAATCCCGCTAACTCGAACAGAGTCTCAATCTCAGTCATTTTTACCCGAATAACTCGAGCCCCGATAACTCGAAAACCCCGCTAACTCGAACAGATTTTCGCTTCCCTTGACCCAAGTTTACCCCGATAACTCGAATTTCTGGTTCTTATAACTCGACAGGAAGGCCAATTGAGAGATATCTCATTAGCTTTTCTTATTGTGTGATCTAACTCTAACACTTGAACAAAGACTGGAGCAATTTGAGTTTAATTAGTCAAACGAACAGATCACGTAATTGACAGTTACATGTGATCATAAGAGTCATACCGGATGCGGTGTATTTGCTGTCACAAAACTTGAAAGAAACAGTGCTACAGTGTACAGTGCATTAAAAAAGTATCCATTAAAATGTCTGTAAAAAAACATTAGGCATTTAAGCTGGAGAGTTCGTCAGATGCTGAACAGTACAATTGCATAATGCTCACTTC
This sequence comes from Catalaphyllia jardinei, assembly GCA_022496165.2. NCBI lineage: Eukaryota > Metazoa > Cnidaria > Anthozoa > Scleractinia > Caryophylliidae > Catalaphyllia > Catalaphyllia jardinei. Next base: position 26,316 of record JAEMPF020002378.1, on the reverse strand, counting down.
TCAAAGCGTTCCAACTCCTTCTTCAAAATGTTTAAAAATTTCTCTTGACCAGAGATTCTCAGCTTACATGGGACTTGCATCCCCACTCCATCCCCAAAGTTAACAGCTTTGTCGGCTTTTATGATCACACTACAGGAACTATGCTGGCCTGCTTCAAGAAAATAGAAGATTGTTTTAGCAAAGCGTCCACGTTTTCCTCTCTTTACATGGTCCACCACTTCTCCCAAGCATGGTTTCCAGTCATCTAAAAAAGCGTGATATCCGTTCACATGCGAATCAGTTTCAAATGAATTGCTTGGCTGCATGATGTTCGGCTGATATTCAGCTGTGTATAATGTGGCGAACCAATAATAAAATGTGCCTGGGGAAAATGGACTGCACGTGTCGATTACAGTGCCGCTGCGTTGAAACTTGATGGGCTAAATATTTTACTTATTGACAGGTCGGCTCGGTTCTTATCTGGACTATGACCGTTTCCGGTCTTACTATCCACTTTGTCTCTCGCTACGTCACGATGTCGTCTTCTAAAAAGCGAAAGATTTCTTCGAAAACGTTGAAAGAGAAGTATGAAGCGATAGAGAAACTCGAAAGTGGATGTGCAAACAAAAACGTAGCCGCAGATTATGATGTTTCCCCTGCATGGCACTCTGTCAACATGGCTTAAAAGCAAGGATAAAATCGTGAAGGCTTTCGAAGGAGGAACCAGCTCGAAGACGCAGAAATTAAAGCCATGTGGAAATGAAAACCTGGAACGGGCTTTGTATACATGGTTTGTTCAGATGAGGCGGCAAGGTGTACCCGTTAGTGGCCCGGTACTAAGGGAGAAGGGACTCAGTTATGCTAAAGAGATGGACATTAAGGATTTCATTGCTTCCAACGGCTGGTTCGATCGATGGAAGAGTCGCAATGGGGTTGCGGGCGAAGCGCAGTCGTGCACCTTAGAGATGACAGCTTCTTGGAAAGAATCCACCCTTCCAACGCTTCTCTCAAATTACGCCCTTTTTGACATATTCAACGCTGATGAGTTTGGCCTATTTTACAAAGCCTTACCAGACAAGTGGTGCATCTGAAATCTGAAGATTTTGTCGGAGGGAAATGCAGTAAAGTACGCCTAACTGGACTTGCGGCTGCTAAAGCCCCCTTCGAGAAGCTACCCATGTTCGTTATAGGCAAGTGAAAGAAACCAAGGTGTTTCAATGGAGTAAGAAATATTCCCTGCAGGTACCGGGCACAGAACAAAAGCTGGATGGACAGCCAACTTTTTGTGGAATGGGTAAGAGAGCAAGACCGGAAGTTTAAACCCGAGGGTAGAAAGGTAGCCCTTGCAGTCCACAACTGCCCCGCCCACCCGGATGTTGCAGACCTCAGGGCCATAAATTTAGTATTTTTACCACCAAACACTACGTGCAAGACCCAACCTATGGACCAAGGTGTCATAAAGGCAACGAAGGCATATTACCGTGCGTCTGTGGTGAGAAGGTATATTGATACAGTAGAGAAGGTGAAGGGTGCTCCAAATATTTCTGTTTTGGATTTCATGACGATCTTAACAAGGGCATGGAACAAAGTAACGCCTGAAACAATCAAGAATTGCTTCAAAAAGGAAGGTATTTGCAGTGAGGCACAGACAATTGCCATTAATGATCTGGACAACTCCTTTGCAGTCCTAAGCGAGGAAATACAGTCTTTAAGAGAAGCCTATCCTGAAGCTGTACCGCGAATGTTAACGCAGACGATGTAATCGGCATCGATGACTCCGTATCCACCTCGAAAACGGGTTCGTTGACAGACGAAGAGATTCTGGCAGAATTCAGTAGTGATCAGGAGGCAATGGAAGAGGTCGAAGAAACAGATGAAGTTGAGGTCTGAGTCCCTCCCTGTTGCACAGTTCCCCTGTTCGTTTTGCTTTTTGGGATCATTTTACCTTTCGCTTATTTTAGTCTTTATTCTCTCATTTTTGGAACTTTAGATTTCCTCCTATTTATTTGCCCACACATTGGCTCAAGTTAGACCCCAAAGCGTTAGTGAAGACTGCTCTCATTGGGAGGGCAAACCCGCTAGCTGGGCCGGACCACTTCCGTCGGTTCACATGGTATCGTCCGGATCCGTCTATGCGTCCCCGTCAATGCTTCGATTTCGAGACCCTAACAAATTTTCAGCAGGAAATCTGTCCAACTGTTTGCCTGGCTGGGAGCCTGTCCTCCAAGATTATCCTAAATTCCGAGATCTACAGCTTCCTCTCCGAAGGCGTTAACGTTAAACAATTTTTCGTTCCTTTTCACGGTACCTTTCAAGGCCGCCACTTTAGCAGTAGCGATCCACCAAGTATGGCGTTTCCCAATTCTCCATCGTGCGAGCGCTTCAAAGATTTCATTTCTCGCACAATTCTTGAAAGGGTTTCCAACGGCTCCCTGCTCGTCTGGGGAGATGTAGGTAAAGTTAACCCGCCGCATCTGGTCATGCCCATTACAGTGGAGCCCAATAAACCACGTATGTGTCATGATGAAGATTTCTTCATTGCTGGATTAAGGACTGTCCATTTACGCTGGATTAAGGACTGTCCATTTACGCTGGATTATATCACCGATCATATCACCGATATGTCCTCCCTGGCCACTTTCAAACATCTTTCGACTATAAGAGTGGCTATGACCACGTGCGCCTCCATCCCTCTAGCTCCACCTTTTTTGGCCTACAATGGAAAGGGTGGTATTTCGTGTTTACCACCACGCCGTTTTGGTTGCAAAGTCAGTGCATTTGTATATCACAGTATAGGAATGGCTGCTACTAACTATATTCGTTCCCCCCAGTTAGGGTGCCCTGCTCGCAGTACATTGATGACAGACATTGCAGCCAGCTTCGTTTGTCGTTTACACAATCTTCGTACTCTGGTTTCGCCCTGGCAGAGATGGCAGCTTTCGTTGCTTGCTCAGTCCTCATTTCCTCGGGATATTTCATCGGTCTCAAGAAATGCGTGCTCCAGCCCTCTACCGCTCTCAGATTCCTGGGCTATATTTGTGACTCGCTTAAGCAGGCATTTATTCTTCGAGAATCTATCCTCGATCACAAAACAGTGTCGTTTAAAAACTTGCAGAAATTTGCAGGTAAAACTACATCATTTGCCTTATTGGTCCCTGCGGCCAAGCTATTTTCTAACGAAGCATACCGGGCTATTTCCCGCTGCTCCAAAGCGTCCACGTCCCAGGTCCGTATCACCAAGGTCCGTATCAACAAGGTCCGTATCAACAAGGTCCGTATCACCAAGGCCCGTATCACCAAGGCCCGTATCACCAAGGCCCGTATCACCAAGGTCCGTATCACCAAGGATCTCCGCAAAGAGTTGTTACATTGGAGATTCTTGAGATTCTTGGGAAGGTTTCCTTCCCTGGAGGGACGAGGGTCACTTTCGACTTACGCTATTTTCAGATGCTTCCTTTTCTGGCTGGGGTGCTAGTCTCAAAGACTCGACGTCTTCGTGGACAACAAAGTTCTTCTGGATAGCTGGGAAAAACAAATTTCCAAATCCCCGATCATCTCAGATACCCTCAAGGATTTATTTCTTTTCACCATGGCTCACAACCTTTCCTTATCCTTACACTACGTCCCATCTCATCTTAATCCGGCATATCAACCCTCGCGAGTTTTGTCCGACCTCGATTGCACGCTCAGTCAAGATATGTGAAAACGGATAGACCCCACGTTCGGTCCTCACACAATCGATTTGATGGCCTTTCCATCTAACGTGCGCTACAATCGGTCTGGGAATCCCCTCGCTTTCTTTTCTCCGTTCCCGTGTCCACAATCAGCCGGTACTAA
>JAEMPF020002378.1:10000-20000 GCA_022496165.2 Catalaphyllia jardinei | reverse complement strand
AAAACAAACCACGAGGGTACGAGGGAAACAAAAGAAAACAAAAATCACGGCGAAAACAAAGCAGAATAAGCACGCAGAGAATGTAAAAGAAAAGCGAATGCATAAAGAGAGCCGAACAATAATAAAAACTGGGTAGAACTACAAAACGACCGAGAAAATATATGAGTGTGAGAAAAAACATGCATGAACAAAACGGAAGGTCCCACTAGGAAAAAGAAGGCGCGAGAGATAAAATGAATGGGCAAAGCCCGAAACAGGTAGAAAAGCGTACAAATAAAAACATGAAGAAAATAACAAAACCGAAACCGACCAACAAGCCGTTATATGACTCTCGGAAGGGACAATTAAAGAAGCTTCATGAAGCAAGAGAAAAGGGCTACACCGCCTTCTTCAGTAAAGCTCATCCGGATAAGCTGTTTGTCAATGGAAAGTATATTGCACCGGGCGAATCCGTGTAAAGGTATCCTTTTTAATTTTTTGGCCCTTTCAAGACTTTGACACACAGTGATATTTACCTAACATAATATCTTGTATGTCTAATTTATAACCGAAGGAGCTCTCGAGCTCAAGCTCAAGCTAGGATCTGAACGCTAATCCCCGGCAAATGTTATTTTATAATTTGTTTATCTGTCAGTATATGTGTCTGTATGTGTGTGTAATTTTAAATGCTTATAACCCGTATTCTACAACTTCGCTATTATCTTCGTTCCGACCTAGGCCTACTGTTTACAGCATTTTTCAGCTAGTGCGTAATTGTTCCTTCCGCACCTTGAACCAGGGAAATTTACCACCTCTCTTTCTCTGTGTCACAAAACTCAACGCCAGGTGACGATATAACAGTTTGCTCCCTAATGTAAGAGGTCTGTCTAATGATCAAAAGAGAAGAGAAACTTTCTTATGGTTGAAAAAAAAGAAATTCTCTATCTATTTCTTACAAGAAGTGCATAGCACAAGAGAAACAGAAATCTGTTGGCAATCCGAATGGGGCTACTCAACTATCTTTACAAATTTTTCTAGCTCCAGAGCAGGTGTTGGCATACTTTTCAACAACAATTTTTATTTCCAAATTTTGAAATATTTCGTCGATCCCGAGGGACGATTTATAATAGCTGACATAAAATTCAAGATAAAACGTTGACACTTATAAACATCTATGCGCCTAACAAGGATGAGCCCTTTTTTTTTCAAAATGTTTGTGAAAAATTGTCTTCTTTTGACTGTGATTTCATAATTTTTGGTGGCGATTTTAATCTAGTTTGCGACATACATAAAGATAAAAAGGGCGGCATTCCCACTACCCATTCAAAGTCGAGAGATGAAGTAGAGATCTTAAAGGAAAATTTTGAACTGACCGACATTTGGCGTGTGCTCAACCCAGATGCCACACGTTTTACGTGGAGAAGGAAAAAACCAGAAATTCAATGCCGTTTAGACTTTTTCCTTATTAGCAACACCCTCTGCCCAGCTACTAGCAATGCTGAGATTCTCCCTGGTTACCGAACTCACCATTCAATGATTACACTCCGTATCAGCACCGTTACCAACCCCAGAGGACCAGGTTTTTGGAAACTTAATACGCACCTTCTAACCGAAAGCGAATATATAAACCTAATCAGAAAAACAATTACTGACGTCTCAAAGGAGTATGAAGGTCAGAACGAAGTTGACGAAATTCTATTGTGGGACGTTATCAAGATGCAAATTAGAGCGACCTCAATCCAGTATGCCAAAGAGAAAAAGTCACGCCTCAAAAAGGAGGAATATTTTATAGAGAAAGAAGTCCTTGCACTCGAAAAAAGACTTGAGGAAAACAACCTCTCAGAACTACATAAAGAAATTTTGCACACTGAATTGCGAATAAAGAAACAACAATTAGAAGAAATCATTGGCTATAAAACTCAAGGGGCAATAATAAGATCAAAAGTAAAATGGTATAATGAGGGAGAAAGAAATACAAAATATTTCCACAGTCTAGAGAAGCGACATTTCAATAGTAAAACTATCAGAAACCTTGTTACAGACGATGGTACAAGGATCTCTACGGACGTAGAAATCTTGCAGGAGGCCAAAAAATTTTACAAATCCCTTTACACTTCTATTACAGACAAGGAACTTTCTAATGAATATGACGACATTTTCTTTCCCGAAAATATCGAGGGAAAACTAACTGATGATCAAAAATTATCTTGCGAAGGAGAGCTGTCGGCAGCGGAATGTTTTGAAAGCCTCAAGACAATGGAGATGGGTAAGTCCACTGGGACAGATGGCCTCCCAGCAGAATTCTATAAAGTTTTTTGGAACGACGTGTCAACGCATTTACTTGCATCTCTGAATTCATCTCTTTCCAAAGGTCATCTCTCCATTTCGCAACGAAGGGGTTTAATAACCTTGATTCCGAAAAAAAAAAACAAACCTCAGCAGTTTCTAAAAAACTGGAGACCTATAAGTCTATTGAACTGTGATTATAAGATTGCAGCGAAAGCTGTTGCGACGAGAATGAAAAGGGTTTTGCCTGACATAATAAACAATGATCAAACAGGTTTTCTCAAAGGCAGATCGATTGGCGAAAATGTCAGGTTATTAAATAGTGTAATAAGTTACGCAGAACAGCAGAACGTTCCGGGTATGTTACTATTTATTGATTTTGAAAAGGCATTTGATACCTTGGAATGGAAATTTTTAGAAAAAACTCTTCGCTTCTTTAATTTTGGAGAATCTTTAATTACCTGGATTAAGTTACTATATACAGACATTAGCAGCAGCATACAAAATAATGGGTGGTCCTCAGAATTCTTCCAGCTTAATAGAGGCGTTAGGCAAGGATGCCCGCTTTCCCCCTATCTCTTTATTTTATGTGTGGAAATACTAGGTAATGCTATCAGAAATTGTGATCAAATTAAGGGGATCTGTGTTTTAGACTCGGAGTGAAAAATAAGTCAATACGCAGATGATACTACATTAATCTTGGACGGTTCAGAGAAATCGTTGCAGAAGTCTTTCAGTCTGTTAGATTCTTTCGCATCCATTTCCGGTCTTAGAATTAATTATGAGAAAACAGAGGCACTTTGGATCGGTGCCATGCGTTTTCAAAGAAGAAAAATAGCAGCCTACCAGAACATTTCGTGGCCTTCCCACAAAGTTAAAGCTCTGGGAGTCTGGTTATCTACCGTCAAAGAAGAATCTATAACATTGAATTATGAAGAAAAAAAGGAGATCATTTCCAAAACAATTGAAAATTGGCAGTGTAGGAGACTAACGCTTCTCGGGAAAATAGTGGTCATTAAGAGCTTACTAGTTTCGCAGTTAATTTATATTATGTCTCCGCTCCCTACGTCGAGTGGACATCTAAAAGACTTAAATAATCTCCTGTACCAATTTTTATGGAATGGCAAACGGGACAAAATTAAACGAGTAGAAATGATCAATGATTATGCAACTGGCGGACTTAAAATGTTGGACATTCAAATTTTCAACCGTGCCCTGAAAGCGAAATGGATTCAAAAGTACTTAGATTCAAGTAACAAAGGAAAATGGAAACTATTTCTGGACTTCTTTCTTGCAAAGTATAATGCTAACCTACTTATTACTGGTAACCTAAACGTCAACGATGCTGCCTCGCTGGAAATAGATGACCCTTTTACCAAAGAACTGGTTGAAATTTGGTCGTGTCTCTATTTCAAAAAACAACCTTCTGATTTTTCTAATATCCCAATCTGATATAACTCTTTCGTGCGAATTGATAATAAGCCTATCTACTATAAAAACTGGCATAAGGCAGGAATTAATTTTCAAAACGATCTACTTGATGAAAACTTTCATTTTTTAACTTTTGATGCATTTAAGGAAAAATTTTATATCAAAACTAATTTCCTCCAATATCAAAGCGTTGTAAGTGCAGTCTCCAAAATGAAATCAATTTGTGCCTGCACTCAGGCAGTGACAAACACTGTAAATGACTTAAATGGTCTGTTGGCTTCAACGGATTTTTGCAAGTTAGCATATAAAATGCTTATCAAGCAAATTGCGTCTATTCCACTTAAAAGTCAAAGCAAATGGCTCTCAGATTGTAACTCTCAATCTGTGGACTATATAGATTGGCGTAGCTCATATACTTTAGCTTTCTTGTGCACCTGCGAATCCAAATTGCGAACCTTCCAGTTTAAATTCCTCCATAGAAGAATAGCTACAAATAGCTATTTATTCAAAATTGGTATTACATCTGATAATTTATGCAGTTTCTGTAAAGAACACCCGGAAACTATGATGCATTTGTTCTGGGAATGTACTTTTGTTCAAGGTTTTTGGAATGGAATAAAACAGTGGATGAGCAAAAGGCCATGTTTTCCAAATGATGTTTTCTGTTTTCAATCCTGCTTAGGTTTTGTCGACAACACTTCAAATATTTTGGCCCACCACTTTCTCCTCATCTGCAGATATCACATCCACTGGTCCAAATTAATGCGCCTTTTCCCATCACCAAATCTTTGTGTACAGAACTTTCTGACCTGCTTAGAAGTGGAGAGACGCTATGCTCTTCAAAATGGAATTTTAGAGAAATTTAATGCAAAATGGGGAGCCTTCATACGTGAAAACAATCTCTGATTTATTTTTTATTATTTTTTTTTAATATTTTCATTCCTCTTTAAGGTGTGGAGAGAACAATTTTAGCAAGTTTAAAATAATTTTCTTTAATCTCTTTAAAAAATTTATCTGAACAAGTATTGAGAAAGAATTACTTAAATGTAAGGCCTCCAAACGTAAAGTCGGGTATTTTACGGGTATATGTATGTAAGTGTGTGTGTGTGTGCCTAAAATAGAGAAAAGTGATGTAAGTATAGCAATTTATGTAGTGAAAATGATTGTTCTTTTTTATCAAATTCAAAAAAAAAAACAAGATCTGTAAATGTTGGGCACTGTAATGTAACATAATGTAAGTAAGTATCTTTATTAATGTATGTAATGTAGGTAATGTAAGTGTTGCATTGTAAATGGTGTGAGTAAAGCAAAAAAAAAAAAAAAAAAAAAACACTTGAAACGGCCGAACGCACGGCCAACGCTCGTAACAGCCGAACACACGACCAAAAATTGTAACAGCCGAAGACACGGCCAAAGACTTGTAACAGCCGAACACACGGCCAACCACTAGGAAACAGCCGAACACACGGCCAACCACTTTAAACAGCCGAACACACGGCCAACCACTTGTAACAGCCGAATACACGGCCAACCACTTGTAACAGCCGAACACACGGCCAAACACTTGTAACAGCCGAACACACGGCCAAACACTTGTAACAGCCGAACACACGGCCAAACACTTGTAACAGCCGAACACACGGCCAAACACTTGTAACAGCCGAACACACAGCCAAACACTTGTAACAGCCGAACACACGGCTAACACTAATAACGGAAGCAAGAACGGAAAACAGTTGTAAACGGTCGAACGGACAACAAAGTACCAAATTTAAGCAGAACACACGACGAGATATAAATAGGAATAGAACTGGCGGGCGAACTGACATGCTACGATAGAATAAACAGGAAACGGGACGCTAATAGGCGACAAACGAGAGCTAACGAGAGAAAACGAAAAGAACACGTGGTGCGAAATGAAACAGGCGACTGAAAGTAAAAAAAACTAGCGAGAAGGAAAAAACGGCGTAACAAGAAAAGTAGGGAGAATAGGGGAAAAAACTACAAGCCAACTACAAACCTCTTCCTGTTGAACTGGCGCCGCTCCGCTGCTTGAGCGACTCCGACGATGGCTGCCGGAGCTGGTTGCGCTGGTGCTGGTGGAATAACAGGCGGAGCGGCAGGCGGAGCCGCGAGAGCAGCCAGAGCGTCAGGAGTCGGTAGGACCGGAGCGGCCATGAGGGGCTTCGGCGACGAAAGGAAGAGTAAAACAACACAAACGTTGGACCACGGTAATAAACGGCGAAATGAGACCGAAATAACCTGAGCCAGGCTATATAAATAGTAGATTTAATGCCCTGGGGACTTAGAATAAACGATATCAGCGTGCGATAGCGCTTAAACACTAATCACATTGAAACGAGGCCAGATTAGTGCCAAACACCCCAGTGAAGATAACTCTGGTAAACGTAGAAAAGGGGTTTCACTATTTCATCTAGAGTAAAAGTTTCTTCTCGAACATGAATTTAAGAGCGGAAATATGAAGAAAAGCGTATGTCTTTTGCGGCTTTGTTTCTTAAACATGAACATGAAATGTACCATTTTCCTATTTATTTAATCTTTACATGTGCGACAGGCACGCCTTGCACACACATTCATCTGACAAGCTTCCATAGCGTTATGCTTTGTTGCACATCTTGGGTTTGTCTGGTTACAGTTACTTGCCTAAAGAATTTATAGGTCATTAGTCAATTTCCAATATACATTGATCAATACTTTTTGAAGTGGAAAATTCATTTCAAAGTAATGTTACGTTGTGCCCAGGTCTTATTTAACCGTTTTCTGACTTGCACTATGAAGGGTATATTATTGTACACAACCAATAAATCTGGATTAAAATATGTAAAGATTTTTAATGTACTTATGTCAAGAGAATAACCAAAATTTGCACTGACTGGACTGTAACCTCGCAAGCGAGAATTTGGGAGGACTCGGCTTCTCACGTATCGGTACCGAAAATATCACTAGTGTATGACTTTTTGAACAGTTTTGGCCAGTGCGATAAAAGCCAATCAACTGCTGGCTTTTTTCCACTAGAGTGTGAGACACCAGTGGTTTTAATTTTCTTTGACGCGATGGCGACGTTTGTTTGTGGCCCCAAGTGAAATGTTAAGCTTAAAAAATTCAGACTCTGCCAGTCGATGCCGGCGCGTTGTAACCCCCTGAGACTGTCGAAAAAGATACGAGAAGCTATCAGAGCTGACAAGAGTACGTTATAAGATGTTTCTTGCTGTAAAAGTGGTTTGTTTGTTTATCTCCGTGTCATTTCAAGTTGGTTCTACCGTAAATGTCGAAAACAAGCGAAGTCGACAAATGTCAGCTGTGGACGATGCTGTTTGCGACACGCCCGTCCAGCTTTCGAAAGGCGACTTTCATGTACAAGTTAAGCAAAGGTCTGTGCAGCAAAAAGCGTCCTGCGTAAGGTTTTGGAGAAACAAGTCAAAGTTCAGCATCCCGAATATAAAGGGGAGGAAAAGCTGTTCTTTGACCGAAAAGCGGTGATGAAAACGTCCAAGCTGAGAAATGTGGTGAGAGCGGAATTAAAACAGTGCAAGGGAATTGGAGCTAGAAAACTGAAGCACAGACTAAAGAACAGGGTTGAAGGGGTAGCGAGCCGCAACTTCAAAAGATTTTATCTCGGAGCAAGGCTAATCAAAAGCGGAACGCACAATTTACTAACAAGGCCATTTCAAGATCAATCCGTGCTCGAGCAGTGCAGGTAAGATTGTATTTTATAATGTAAAACGAACTATGTCACATTGGAAAACATTGAAATGTCAATCTAAAACAGCCATGATCAAAGTGTTTCAATCTTATCCCCCTCCCGCGTTGTACTTTTGTGGTCTAAAAAAGTCCGACGATCGCTGTGACATGAAGATTTTTTAAACAAACATAGGTAATCATTACATTTGAAGAATTACTGACGATTTTTTGTTATGGCCAAATAGCTCCCGAAAACAATTTTTATTTCATTGTTTTAGATACGCCATCAGATTGACCTTGTAACCATGCTACTCAACGAAATTACACGGAAAAATATTTTGGTACATCCTTACAGAACAGGACATTTTCAGTACGTACACATGGTTACGCCCTCTCACTGGAAAAAAGAGCAAGCAAGTAGCAAAAGAGCTTCAAAAGCTTTACTGTGAGGTACGGCCGCCAAAGTTTTTGCAATGTGATAACGGCGGGGAGTTCAAGAAAGCAGTTGAACACTTGTGTCGAAAGCTAGAAGTAAAGATAATAAGAACCTCACCATACCATCCTTAGTCACAGGGCAAAGTAGAACGTTCACACCGCTCTCTGCGCAAGAAAATGTTTGATCTTCTACATATGTCAAAAGTTGGAGTAAACTGGGTTTCCCAGCTAAGAGAATACTAAAAGATCCTCAATGAAGAGCCAATCAGTCTCCGTTAGAGGTATTTTATGGAAAAGAGTCAAATGCTGTAACACAAAGATTCCCTCGGGGATTTTGTTATAAAGAGAGCAGCTCATCCAAAAATGCTGATTTTTACCAAAAGACAATGATTTCGTAAAACAAAGAGATCAAGCCTCAACAATGAGAGCCAAAGCCAAGGCAGCAGACAAGGTTTGGGACAAAAGATACATCCAACGAAGAATGAAAAAATAATCCCCCTTCAAAATACGTCGTTTTGTGGTAGAAGGAAAAATCATTCAAAGAAATCTGCGAATTGCAAAATACAAAATATATTTTGTGAATCCAACAACGAAAAGTCATCAGTCTACTTGGGTATCAGTGGAAGATATAACAAGTTTAACAGTCGAAAAAGAAAAACGCAAGAAAGAACTTGCAAGAGAAAAGCTAAAGAACAAGGAACAAAAAAAATGTCAAAAGGGAGCGGTCATCCACCCATCCTAAAAAAAATACTATATTTCTCTCCAACGAAATGATAGCCATGGAGCGTTTAGGGATAAGGGCTATGCTATTTCGTTTGATCCTACTGGAGATGGTAACTGCCAGTTTGCAGCCGTAGCTCATGCTTTGCAAGATGTCAGGATCTACAGGTCTAATGAAACCCTTCGGAGCGAGGTCGTTCAGTACTTATCAGGTAATCCCTACGCTGTGGATGGAAGTCCTCCTGAGCTATTTGCTGCAATGCCCTGGTCTGATTATCTTAATGCCATGGGACAAAATTCGACATACGGCGATCAGCTAACTCTTCAAGCTATGGCTAACCTATATCTTGTAGAACTAGTTACTATTTCTAGCCTTGGTCCAGAGGGGAGGACTGTCATAAGTCCCCAGAACTATCAACCGGTGGCTCGATTTTTCCTGGGTCATTTTATTCAGAAGACGGCTGTCATTGATAATGAAGTTGAAGAAGAAATCGATGTTGAAGAACTCCCCAAATTCTCTCCCGAGCACAGAGAGGTTCTAGAGGATATTAGACTCGAATCTCTACCAGGGGAGATCCTCGATATGATAGTGGACCTGTCCATGACAGGAAATAATCGAACAGTTGTTGATACTTTTATGCTCTCAGTCACACATCTACCAAATTCAAAAGATTAGTTTCTCGCTTCATTCGAAGGTTACCTAAAATTAGCGCTAACAGGAACACGTTCCCCGGACTGCACAGCATAAGACAAATTCTAAAGCAGTATGGAAGAGGTAGCGGCCTTGTGCTATTATTAAAAAAAATCATAAACAGCTCTCAATGGGTAAATGCTTGGATAAACCTTTTCACTGATGTTGGAACCTGGATGTATGTCACCGCCATCTTTTGGAAAAAAGGAAAAAATTAGAAACTATCGTAAGCTAATGTTGGGTTAATTTTTTTGAAAAAAAAAAAGAAAAGTATTAGCGCCTAAGCTGAAGGCATATCTTGCTTTTCTTATCCACTGTTAAAACTATTTTTTCACCTAAGTACAGTAAATTTACTGATTCGCTGACAGCAACACCAGGTTGATGATAATACAAACCTGAATATTCATACAGATGCTGTATTAGTTGCCATTGTTGAGTTAAAGTTGTTGAGTTAACGTTGAAATAAGCCTGGCGTTTTTATATAGTTTTGTTTTGTATTTTCTCCTCGTATGGCCTATTTGGCTGGTGGGATTTCAAATATGTCTACCCTGCTTCACAAAAATATACCTGAACTACAACCAAACTACAATAATCTCCCATCTCTCCTGAAAATCTGCAGCTCTGGCCCGGGGCTTCCTAGTACTGATAATGACTGAGTACAAGACGGGGCCATACCCCATATTTCGCCAAAATGGGCCTTTAATAACGGACCACGGAGCAAGCGATTTCCAAAACCATAGTTTTTATATGTACAAA
>JAEMPF020002377.1:20000-27605 GCA_022496165.2 Catalaphyllia jardinei | reverse complement strand
AGTGTACCTATCCCGTTTGCCTTTTTGGAATACAGGTAACTCTTTGTTGTTTCTGTAGGTATTCTAAAAACTAAAAAAAATTCGCCATGTTATTCGTATAAAAAATCTTCCCGTTGGAAAGGTTTAAGCTACGAAAAAAATGACGTCTGATTATCAAATTAATTTGCTAAAACAAAAGTAAAGTTGAATGAGAATCTTACTTCGGCAATGTTCAGTTTTTGGGTCGCACTTTTGAATAAACTGTTAGATGGACTCACTCCAGTTGGCTGTATTTCAATGCCTGCAAGAATTGTGTTGTCGAAATTATTTTCAATTAGTAAGTATATAACACATGCTTGTTATTATTATGATACCTTGATAAAGTTAGTTCTTACCACTGACAAAGCACGGGGCTGTTTTGGGGAATCCAATAATTCAACAATTCAATTCAACAATTCATATAATGTACCTGATAATGTCTATATTTGCTGATTTAGCTGCATTGATGTCGGAAACTTGTGACTGCACACTAGTCTGACTGCACGTTTTGTGTTTCTTGGAGCCTGGATCATCCTCAATTTTGCTAAACTCCGTGGAACGTTTATTACGGATGACTGACCTAACAAAAAATGCAGTTAGAAATGCATCAGCAGATAATGCACTGGTGACTTCATAAGAAACTATTAAGTTATTAATTTTAGCAATGATGCTTTAAGCTAACCTCTCCTCTTCTGAATCCGGAAGGGTAACCTGATGTGTTTTAACAGCGCTTGGTAATTCTGCTGCATTTGGCTCTGAAACATCTGACATCTCACGAGCCCGGTTGTTGGTTTTATGGTTCTTCCAAGCAGGATCATCCTCAAATTCGTTACTGCCAATCAAACGTTTGTTTCTGATGATTCGTCTAAGAAGAAGCCATTAAAAATTGCAACAATCAATGCACACTAATACGCTGCTGGGTATATATTTATCTCATTATTAGCAATGATGCATTTCACAAACCTCTTTTCGTCGGAATCCGAAAGGATAATCTCCTGATCTATCTTCACATAACTGTCCTGAAACTGTAATGAAAAGTTGATGTTAAAAAAGCATTTATGTCGAACAGGGTAAAATATGTTCTTCTACTAAGAGGAAAGGAAAACTGGCCATGATAGAGCCTCTAGACGTACATCTCACAGAACATAAGAAGCAAATTCAGTTACCTCCTTGCTGTCTTTAGCCTGCCGAAGATTTTCTGCGTAACTCCGATTTTCCTCCATTGCACTAATGGATCGTTGTTGGGATACCCTTAATAGAGAAATACGTGTACAGCCTGCAATAATTATCACGTACAAAAAGTCTTAGGCATGCATTAGTGATGCAACAAAACAAAAGATAGTTTTCTCACCGTGTAGCTGGTTGTTCAATTGCTCATGCCATGCATTTCATTATTTGCAGATTCAATAGCTGGAGAGTTTGGTACACTGCAAATAAAAGAGTCAGGTGATTAGGAGGTAGAAAAATCGTAACGACTGCAAAAATGAAATGCATAAAGAGGGAGGGGAGGAAGGAGATAGAGAAGGGGTAGAGAGGGAAAGGGAAGGAGAGAGGGAGAGCGAATGGCAAGCAAGGGAGGAAGGGAAATAACAAGTTAAAAAAGAAAAAAAACTTTTTTCCTTCCTTTAACTCCGGGTTAGTAAATGATGGAAAACTGTGTGATTCATCCTACAAAGATAGGAAAATATCTTTTGTGCGTAACCACTAGGTGAAACATATCGGAATTAAGTTATACTTCTTAACGGTGTTCAACGATTTTGAAAACAAAAGGAAAGGAATGTTCTCAGGTGCTGTGGATCAAGACACTTGCGTTCAATTCCACGGTGTTCATCCGTTCGGGTGTTGCTATTTGGGGGACTTCCTTGCACCACTCTGTACTGGAACTGGAAAACAGATAGGTCCATGAGTCGAAAACGCAATTGGGTTTAGAAAAGGGAAAAGACGCACTGACCTTCTGTGGTCAGCTAATAAAGCTAATAAAGCAACACCTTCAATCGTGCAAGAAGAACTCAATTGCCGACATTTTGCTATAAATTGGGAGTTAATTTCTTTGTGTTTAAACTCCTTTCTTGTTTAGGGTTAGGACAGCTAATTAGATGAAAGATTAATATTTAAATTGTGTTGTCCAAAATGTAATTAGTAATACATGATCCAATAGTAACACATTTTTGTTTACCCTTTTAAAATCTAATTTTTTGTACGCTATAAACTATAGACTAGATATATTAGAAGCACATCAACCTTTTACTTGTTATGAACATATAATACAATACCTTAGCAAATTCTATGCTTACCTTGTTTCTGGAGACATTAATAGGAAGGAGTACCCCGCCTTCTCTGTCAATCCACCGCCTGCTCTTAACCATTTCAAAATCCAGCTGCAGAGAGCTTCACATGCTTTAGGCGAGCAGTTGTGGTACACCTTCACCAAACCACCATGTCCATTGCGGCCAAGATCCTGGTTCACTAGGTGGGTATCGATCAAAAACAGCTTTCCCGACATAACTCTTACAAGGAAAACATACGGCTCGCAGCAAAACAGTGCGGTACAGAACTGTTCTTTAGTAGCTATATTGATAACGGCCTTATGTAAACATTCCCTTGATTGTCAAGAGAAAATGTGATCACCACGTAGGACCTTCTCTATGAAACCATAATTGCAAGAGACAGAGCCAATTTGACGGAGGATCCCGTATGCTTCGTCTACATGACAAAGATCCAGGGTGCGCACTTGGTTGATTTTAACTGGAAGCTCATTGATTATTTTCTCTACCAGAGAAGGCAGCTTAGCAAGTAATGGCTGGATGCATCCACTTTCCCTTTCTTTCGACATGTGGAGATCGTGAGCTATCTGAGTGCAAAGGAAGGCGCAGGCATTTGTACCATTTGCTCCCATGCTGTACATTCATGGTACACACCTTCTAGACAGAGCCAATCTGTTGCTTGGAGGTGTTTGTACTTTCCCGAGAAACATGGTTTCCTCTGTTGAGTAAGGAGCTCTTTAAGTTTCTCCGATGGGGTTCCAGAACCTGGTGATTCGAATTCCGCCTGGAAAGGGTGTCTCATGTCGGGATTAATAACACTAAACAACACCATTCCATAAGCCCATATATCTACGTTGTTCATGTCAATGATAGAAAATGTCACTCCGGATTTCGGTTGTGCAAGAAATGCTTCCGGTGCAAGAAAGACTGCTGGTGTTCCTCGATTTATTCGTTGAGTGCGGGAGTGGACCACGAGTGCTGTCTGTACCAGCTGGGACCTACTTTCACCAAAGTCGGTGACTTTGCAGATGATGGGATTTTCCTGCAGTGCTTTGGAGAGATCTTCTTCACTTGTTGCTATAATGTTGATTACTCACCAACACATTAGCAGTTTTCAGGTCTCTATGACCCTCTATGCACAATGTCCTTACTGTGGAGGTAACACAAGCCACTGGCCACATCTTTGGCAGCCTTAGAGACGAATCCACACTCATTAAAGCTTTCCAGTGCATCTTGTTTATCCACGAAACCCAGAAATTCTCGAAGGCTATGCACTTTCTTATCGATGTCATCACCGAACGGCGAAAAATCAAAACATACATATTCCAATATGATAGCACAAGGCCTTTGGCAGAATGCTTTGAATGAAACAACGTTTTCATGCTGAAGGCTATCAAGCATTCTAGCCTCTTTGATGAATTTCTGCTGGTTGTCTACACTGTCCTCCAGTAACCTCTTCACAACCACTGTGTCTGACACGTAGCCGTGAACGAGATGTTTACCTTTGACGACAACTCCAAACGAACCGCGTCTGACAATTCCAATTTCTTGAAGATCTTCATTCTGAAATTGTGGTAAATCAGTCACCTTATTTACAATGCCTTCTTGGTAAAATAAGGCAACTTGAAAGCCATCTTCACATCGGAAATTATAAATTATTTACCTGAAACTTTTGACCGCCTTGCATGATCAAAAATTGAATGTAAAATGACAAAGTGGCAGGAAAATACGTCACCAGAAATTTAATGACTAACGAATAGGAAATGTTTTTTTTTTTCGGAAAACAACGAAAAATTTTACGTTTAGCGAAACCTACTTCTCCTCGACCAGCAATGGTCTATTCTGCTCATCATTTAATGCAAGAGACTTAATCACGGGAATTTCTTGAAGTATAAGGACCGCGAAAGGTTATATCTGCTACTGTCGCTTGACGCCAGTCTTGTATTTGTACAGGAAACCATCACGCAACACACCTCATGAATGGCTTCTTATGACACAACACGTTGTGGATATAAACTTGGCTTATACGATAACAAAAAAAAATCTATACGAATGTTGAGTATAATTTTCATGATCATTGCACGTATCTAACACTGCAAGCTATTTTTTCTTTTCTCAGGAGATAATTTTCATGATCATTGCACGTATCTAACACTATGAGCTGTTTTTCTTTTGTCGGCAGATTTTGGTAATGCCACTGTATCGATGAACAGTAAACAAGTCGGCTTGCAGCATTCATGCATTGTAAATATGTTTTATTTTTCGGGTCTGAGTTTTTGAGACACCCAGAGGGTCTGAGTTTTCGAGGTCTGAGTTTTCGAGACACCCCAGCTTTTGACACTGTCAATCATGACATTCTGTTGGATAGACTTGATAAGGTCATTGGAATGCGTGGCATTATGCTCAAGTGGTTTCGTTTATATCTTTCTGATCAATGCCATCAAGTCTGTATCGATGGCTCTCTGTCTAATCAACGCCATTTTAACTGTGGTGTACCTCAGGGGTCCTGTTTAGGTCCTCTGCTATTCGTTATGTATACTTCTACGCTGTTCAAGGTTATTGAACGTCATCTCCCAGAGGCTCATTGTTATGCTGATGATACCCAGCTTTACGTTAGTTTCAAGCCTGATGAGGTTAATGCCCAGGATGAGGTCATTCGCGCAATGGACGATTGCATTAAAGATATAAGGAACTAGCTTTTTAAAAGTCGGCTGTTGCTCAACGATGACAAAACTGAATTTTTAGTAATTGGATCTCGTCAGCAGTTAAATTAAGTCCATCAGTACTTCATGTAGGTGACCACACATGTGATCCTTCGGCTAATGTAAGGAATTTGGGATCAATTTTTGACAATTCTCTTAGTATGGATTCTTACATAAATCAAGTTTGCAAGACCGCTTTTTACCATATTCACAATATCCGTAGAATTTCTAAATACCTTTCACAGGAATCCCTTAAAATGTTAGTTCATGCTTTCATTACACCCAGACTCGATTATTGTAATAGCCTACTTTACTGCCTTCCCAAATATCATATTAGTAAACTTTAATGAGTACAGAATGCTACAGCCAGATTAGTAACAAACACTAAAAAGTAAGGCTTCGCAGTCTTACCATACATCAAAGGTGTCACTGAACCACTTACAAGAATTCTCCAGAACAACGGCATCCGAGCCACCACCAGACCGGTTAAGACCTTGCAACAGGAATTTGCGTCTCCCAAATCAAGACCTCCATCAGATCGGCAAACGAACGTTGTCTATAAAATCCCCTGTGCAGACTGCACATGGAATTACATTGGAGAAACGGGCAGATGCCTACACACTAGAAAAAAGGAACACATACGAAACACTAAAGTTTTTAAAAGTGGTTCTAATATTGCCAGCCATGCGTGGCTCGAAGGCCACACCATTGATTTTGAGAATGCACGCGTCATCGACAGAGGCAATTCACGCATAAGAAAAACGCTGGAATCTTGGCACACTGCAATTACCAGCCAGGCAGACAACAATTCTAAGCAGCTACCAAGACAATACCCAATTTTATTGTAATCTTATCCTTGTTATTAGCATTTTCTTGTCGCACAAGTATTTCTTTTATATTATTGTATTTATTTAATATATTCATTCGCTATTCTCTCACCTTTTTGTACATATATATTTTATCTCTGCTTTTTACACCTCACTTTTTAAAGATTGCAGACTGGCAGTCGAAAGCTTAGTTTTTAAAACTTTTTAACCAGAGAACGTCTTTTAACTTTTTAATTATGCCTCCTGGTTATTCATCAATTTTTAAACTAAAAAGTATGATCATATCACACCAGTTTTATATGACCTGTGTTTTACTGCATGTATTTTAAAATTTTAATTGTTACATTTAAGGCTATTTATAATCTGTCACCTACAGATGTAACTATATTAGTAACTTAGTGTCTATTAAGTTGTGTTCTGTTTATTCGCTTAGATCAAATTCTTCATTAATTTTGGACCATCCCAAGGGGCGCATACTTTCCACATTGGGAGCTTGTTCTTTCTATGCTGCTGCCCCCACACTGCGGAACAGCCTTCCAGCAAATATTCGGGATATAACATCAGTAGCAGGGCTTCAGCATTTTAAGCCGCGTTACGGTAGAGCCAGGTAGAGTTAGGTAGAGTTAAATCATTAATATTCAAACTGCCTAGGTAAAAATGGGTTCCTCCATACTAATGAGGTGCCTTCCTCCATAATAATGAAGTACCTAGGTAAATCATTACTAATCATTCAAACTGCCTAGGTAAAATGTGTTCCTCCATCTTAATGAAGTGCCTAGGTAAAGTGTCTTCCTCCATACTAATAAGCATCGCTCTAGTACAATACAAACAATAAGGTTACCTGGGCTTGCCCGCTAATAGTGAACCCTGATTGGAAAAGTCTGTTAAGTTTTTATCTGAACTCTCAGCTGTGCTGACAAGAGATAATTTAAATTCTTAGCTAACTGCTCGAGTTTGCCGCTCCGTTAGCCATGCTCTAAACTCTACGTTCAGTCCTAGATTTGCATACAAACTCCAACAGAGAATTTGAAACCGATGGGACTAGCTCTGCCATTGAAATGACAACAATAGAAGTTAAGAGCGCTAATTAACTGTCAACACGTGACAATAAAGTGTTTTTCGAACGACATGTTTCTTGAATATTACTTGTTAATAGCGAAATGATTCAAAGACACAGAGATTTGAAATGAATAAAAATACATTTATTGACAACGAAAGCTCCAACAACTATGAAATATACATTTCAGTCATTATAAAAATCAACGATTGCGAATTAAATTGATGTCTTTTTGGTCTATGAACCTAATAGACAACACAAAACAACTCTGTTTGTTCAAATAGAGTTTTCCATACATATATTCAAGACAGAGAAAATGAACAAGTGCTTTTCAAAGACGTTTATTGCAACTCTCTGAGCTCTAACTTGTCAAGTACTACAGTTTGTTCTTTGAATGCGGGCATGATCCAGTAACAATATGATGAATAAATTCAGTCTTTATCTTCACTGGGAAAATACATGTTTTCATGTTTTCGTGACACGTTGCACCACAGTCATTACAATGGACAAAGACGTCTTTTATATGTTCGTTGTCAACCGGGATGTCGTAACCGCAAATTGGGACAAATAGGGGCGTTATGGCAGTGACCTTGGAGAAGATGAAAAAGCTAAAAAGTTTCTACAGCTGCAAAACAGGTACCTGAATTTTAAACAACAATTGAGAACACGTGTACACACCACTTCCAGCTAGAAATAAACGTGAAGAGATGAACACCAGTCAGGCAGAAGTTAATTTG
>JAEMPF020002377.1:0-12500 GCA_022496165.2 Catalaphyllia jardinei | reverse complement strand
TACTTCACCTTTTACAAGCCAGGCGAGTGCTGTTGTTGCAAGTTTGTTTCCTAACTGCACTCCTGTTCTCTTCCAAAAACTCCATTGCTGTTTGATACTGTCGACGACTACCACAATACAATTATGGATGGTTTGAACATTTATAGAATATGTACAGTGATGCCAGGAAGACAATCTATGTGTCCAAGGCAACCTTCAGGTTTATTCTTTGCTGCATTCAACGCAATTTGCAACGCCACTGTGTTTTTATTTCTGATATATATATAGCTTCTGGTAACATTCAGTGCGCATACTCTTTAAAGGAGAATAAATTATTCTTGTGGTCTCCTCGTAACTCCTCGCGTGAAAGCAATCCCGCCAAAATACATTAATATAATCTATGGATTTTGTTTGGCACAGCAGAGGCGTAACGTTTGAATCAGTGCCGTGCCAGAGTCGTGTAGCACAACAGAGCTTCTCAAACTTAATTGCTTTACCGAACTAAATTCAAAAGTTTTGATTCAGGAGGCCGTGCTTCTGCTGTGCTTTTGTTGAATTTAATTCCTGAATTTAGTTTGGCATGCAGAAGCACGTCGTCTGAACTGGCCTAAAGGTGTTGATACATTTCTGTTTGCATTGCAATGTTAAATTTTTATGAGGATCAAATGTTTGGTTGATGCTTGGACTGGTTGATGCACAAAAAGATTATTTTTACACTAAAAAGGCAAAGTTTGATGTGGACTTGCCACTACTTCTAACTTAGGAAACTGGCCTAAGAAGGTATGCATGGTGATTGGTTAAAAATCCTGTTTCTGTAACTCGATGCAAACACAGGACTGGCACAAGCTGTTGACATAAAGATGGTGCGAGAAAAAAGAGAATTTATATTTTGATAATTATGTTCTCCATGTTTCTGTCGAGTTATAGAAAAAGCTGTGGAAACCCTTTCCTGCAGCTTCATGTTCCCACAGCATTTCTTGTTCTCCCAAACGTCCACTCGTGTTTCTATACCTTTGATAGAAACATGGTACATGTTTTCTATTTCTTTACGGAAGTGTTGCATAAAAATGCAAAAACACTTTACTGTTAGTAGCTTACCTGGTATTGTTTCTGTGTATGCTGAATAACATATATCTTATTAGATGTATTATGTCCGTGCGGGCGAATTTCACGAATATTTAGATAAGCAGCGCATCTGACAGGATGCGGTGGTGCGGATCCGCATAATTCACCTACTTCCGCATCCTTGGGGCATTTTTCCGCATAAAACTAGAAAATTGCTACATGTAAGCCAGAAAGCAACTGCTTACCATCCTCAGAAGCAAAAATAGCAAAGAGATTGATCATTTTGAAAAAGTTATTCACCCAAAACAGCAACAAAAACACACCTTCTCGTTCGTAAACAATTTTAATTAAACCTCCAGGCGTTCCATACATCTTTTGATGGTCCTGGGTTCTAGTTTCAGTGTCCAGTTTCCCTCGTCTAATTTAATGCCTGGTTGCTAAGCTTCAGAGAAACACAACAGCAAAAACTATGGAAAAACTGCGTTAATGAGGAAATACCTGTCCATGAATGGCAGCAAAAGGTCAAACATGTCATAAAGGACTAAAATTCTCTGTAAGACAAGTGTATTTTATACATCGAAAAAAGCCAAGGGAACAGTTTTATTAAGTTGAGAAATTTCTGCATAATCCGGTGTCTTTTCAGCATAATCGTCACTTTTCCGCATAATTTTCCATTTTTTCCGCACCCTATCGCATGGCCTGTATAAGGGGAATGCGTGACGGAAGTATGTGAAGCGGAACGGAATTGGCATGTGAAATCCAGCTAACTGATTGGTAAACAGCAAACAAACCTGTCCAACAGGTCCTCTGGAGTACAAATACCGTGTGATATTTGTACTCATTTTGGGCATTATGTGAAGTTGGATAATAACTATTGGTACTTATAAAATTATGTACTTGTTGCTTACTGTAAAAATGGTACTGCTTTAGGTGCATTTCACTGGCTATCAGTGATCTCAAGAAAATCTGTGCTCAAGACTAAAGGCCTTCTATGATGTCTAGGCTTGGAAAGGTAACCAACACATTACTTAACAAATGGGTTATTACAGAAAAAATCCACACCCCTGGTGGATGAGGTCATTTTTTAAGCCTCTCACCTGGATTTCCTAAAGCATAAGACCCCCCCCCCCCTCGGGGGGGGAGGCCTAGGACAAAAGACCACCCCCCTTCCCGCTGGGGTTTTGGGGAAAAAGATATTAGGCTTAAATTTAATTTATTTTTAATAGAAAATACACACAAGCATGTCTAGAGGATGTTCTTTTTTAATTTTCAAAGCTTTGGCTAAATTATATCAAAATTCTATTGTGTGGAACTAAGAAAAGAAAAGAGCAAAAATGTGAAAAAGTGAACAAGTGTTTACATTCTTAGTTCATAAAAATCAGTTGCCCTTTTTCTTTCTTTTTGCTAAATATGGTCCTAAAGTAAATACAATTAGTAGAGAATACGATAAAAGAGTTCAACAGTCATTCCTTTTCAAGATTGACATACTGTAAGGTCAGTCTCGTCCACTGAAGATCGATAACTTCTAAATCAAAACCTTTCGAAGAACGAAAGTCTAAACTTGTTTATCGCTCAAATTATTTTATATAACTTAAAGACTGGATAATTTGATTCACATATCCTACTTTCAGGCACCTGTAGTTCTAATCTACTGTGAAAGGAAAGTTCAAACTCGTGTTGTGAAGAGCTTTCTAGGTCTTATGTACAATAGTTTCAAAAAGTCTTTCGTTAGTAAATCGGAAAGACAAAATGTGTGCTGAAGAGAATGTAGCCAAGGCAAAAGCACTTGAAACAGCTCACAGTCATGAAATGAAATTTTATCATGTACATGCAACAAACTATTTTAAAACCAGCTAAAGATGGCTTTCAGATTCGTCCAGTGCAACCGAAATTTGAACAGGGCTAAAAGTAAAGTGAAATTACACTATGGTGGCATGCTGGGTCTGAATACGAGCCCAGTAGAAATGTGACAGGTGTTTCAAACTCTTCATTGCGACAATGTTGCGATGGCACGTTTTTTTAAGTATCTTGTTGTTCACATTTTCTATTAAAGGAACTGTGAAGAAGGTAAAGAAGTGTAGGGGCAGCTCTTGTTTCCCCCATTTGTCTTTGGTGCTCTTGTCAATAATTATTGCTAAGGGGCCCCAAGCTTCAGACGTTAGGAGCCCAGGATAAAATTTGCTGTGGTCGATCCTGGGGAGGTTGGGGAAGACAGAGGAGGTGAAGTGATTGGTGGAAATTTCCCGGGGTTGCAGGGGCAGAGATTTTCCATGAGACACTAACATGGTCTAATACTGTATCAATCAAATTTTTTTAATTAAACAGTTTACCAAAGTGACCAGGTCATGGCTGAGAAAGAATACTATTTATGGTAAAACAAAATTGAATAATTGGTGTTTCCATGCAAGTGATACAGATTTTTTGTACAAAATATTTACTTTGCTGCTTTTGTTTTTGAGTTTTGCAAATGAGTTGTTGCATTGCTCAAGCCCCTGCTGAACTGAGAAAAGCTTCTCCCCCCCGAGTTGGGCTAAAGGGGACAACCACTGACCAGCATTGTCTTGAGATTAACCTTGCCTAAATTTCATTTAGCCACATTTAAACTCATCAACAATAGATAACCTTGGGAGCTGGTGCCTTAAAGGTTGGTGGTGCCGGGACGCAATTCAGGCAGATGGAAGGAGGTATCCATTGCAACCCTGCAAGCGGCCACCACCCAAGCCTCTCCTGAAGGTGCTTGAATAAGGAGGGGGCCGCAACACAGGATGGCGAGGGGACCTCTGACTCCAATGACCACAAGCACTAGAATTCCCAAGTCCCACTAAACTGTGCAGTAGAAACTTAAGAGAGAATGAGAAACCTTGTGCGGTGTAAGATGGTTGATGAGTGAGCCAGAATACTCAAGGACAAAGGGGCACTGTTAAGCAAGGGAACTGGACAGGCCGGCCAAGCTTTCCGAGGGGGTCCTGATGTACAGTTGATATGCATTGCTTGTCCAATGCCCAAGAGCCTGAATGAGGTGGTCAGGGACACTGTTGTGGGCTGCAACTGTGGCTGCACCAATCCGAAAACTATGGCTGGAGAAGTTGCCGTTCATTCCAGCCACGGATAAGATCTGTCTAAAAAAGTTGGTCAGGAGAGGATGAGACAGAAGCTGCCTATTGTTAATCAGGAACAAGGTGCCCGTGCATTGCCCCACATGGAGAGATAAGCCAGCATAGCCAGGAGAGCGCACAAGGGAGCCTTTCCCTGACCAATATGCACAAAGGAACCCTTGCGGAACAGGTCAGTTTTGGAAGCCTTGATTCGGACACACATACAAGTGGGAGAGATGCTGGAGTCCACTGCTAAATTGGAGATGGACAGGTGGATAGTCGGTGTGAAGCTGCCTAAGTTGGGCACAGTAAATTCTGCAGAACGAAGAATTTCAAAGTAGCCTAGGGTGCAAACTGCCCAGAACATACAATTGTCATGTGAATTGACATCCAGAGACTGTTGTATGATCAGCATGATGCTATCAATAATCCGCCTCTGGTGGGCCCTGCAAGCATTTGGTTTCTCTAACCACTCGTCGAAGGTGAAGGCAATTGAGGAGGGGGTCTGGAAAACCTTGCTCTATGTGAAGGGATCAGATGGCGGATAAATAAACTTTGATGGAAGAATGCTGGATGGAATCCGCAAGGAAGGAGACAAACAAACACAGAGTCCACTCGTCAGTAGAGCAGGGAGAGCCGGTGGGGTGGAGTATGCCTGCTTGGAGGCAGAAGTCGTAGAATCTGAAGTCTCTGACATGAAGCATAGGACTTCTGTGTTGACTGGGCCAGGCCTTGGACAAGAAAGAAACAGCAGCTCTCCCCTAGGAGGGAGGTATCAAACTGTTCAGAAGAAGATGAGGGATTAGGCAAGGGGTAGAGTGAGCCTCTGGAGCAAGGCATTGAAATTCTTGCCAACGAAAATGAGAGAGTGCGTCGGCCATTTTATTATGGCAGTGAATGTAAAACCACAGAAAGCCGCAGAGAGGAGTAAGTTACGAAGAAGATGCATTAAGACAGGGACCTTTGAGGTTCTGAAAGAGAGAATAGCAACTACAGCTTCGTTGTCTGAGCGGAAGAGCACATGCTTCTTGCACCACTGAGATCCCCACAAGTTAGCAGTGATCACGACTGGGAAGAGCTCTTTATAAGCAATTGACTGATGGAACTGAGATGTAGCCCAGGGGCCAAAGAACCATTGGCCCTGGGAGTAAGCACCAAACCCCAAGGATCCAGCTGTGTCAGATGTGACCTCCAGATCCGTGGCCGTGGTCATGCCGGGGAAGAGTCAGAATCCCACACCATGCCAAGAGGACAGGAACTGCTGCTACCACTGAAGGTCTAATTTAAACTCATGGTTAAGGGGGTGATCTCTTTTTCGAAAGTGACATAGTAAATCACTTATCCTATGGAGGAAGGTTCTGGCAGGCCATACCACTTTAGCACCATGGTGCAGGTAATCAATGAGATTCCAATTCCCGCCTGTTACACCAGCGACACGGGAGCCAGGATTGGATCAAGTCCCTCAGTGCAAGCAATTTTTGCTCAGGAAGACGGGCTATTTGGTGGATGGAATCCAATTCAATTGCAAGGACCATAAGCTGGACCCACACATTTGTTAGGGTGAAGAGGTAGCCCCAGCCTTTTGTAAACGGAGATGGTGGTGCTAAGATTTTTTTGCGCATCAAGGGGACTGAGGAGGGCCAGCAGTAATGAAATCGTCAAGGTAACATAGCAAGTTGGGCACATGATGTTGGTTTACCAAAATCCATTCAACCATGTCTGCAACTGAGTTAACTTGCCCTGTAAATTGCCGGTAAAATGAGCAACTTGTAAAACATAAGATCTTTCCAGTGATGTGGGAAGTGCAATGTCAGTATCATCGAGAAAATGGTGAAGGCTTCTGACCACGTGCCAATATCCTCGACCCGACGCCAATTTTTTTTGTAGAGGTGCGAATACCAAACACCCATCCAAGAGCACTGTAGATTCTGGTTCCGTATGTACAATGTTAGCTGATAGCAAATCGCACAGATCAACGTATTTCCCTACCAAAATCTGGTTAACAGTTTTAGCAGGAATCAGCGAAAAGCCAGGGCCTACAACAAAGGGCTGCTGCAAAGTTGATACCGACGGCAGGCTAAAAAGTGAGGTGTTGATTCCAACAGGCATGGAATGAGGCAGGGAAGAACCAAGTGACATCAAACAGTTCATGAGAAAAGTAGAGCCTGGGGCCGCAAATGCAGAAACAAAGGATGGAACAACATAATTTGGCCTGCCTTGTGAAGATGAAGGAAGCGTGTTAGGAAGAGACAAAGGAAAACCTGTTCCTGATACCAAAAAGGTCTCTGTGCAAGCACCTAGGTCTCTGTGCAAGCACCTAGATCTTGGGAGGGAACTCCTCCTGGTATGGAAGTCTGCATTGGAGAAGAACTCACCAACCCAGCGATGGACATCGCAACTGTGGCCTGTTCAGAGGCCAGGGAAACCCTTACGGTGTTGCTGACTGCGGCCAAAAAAGCCAGGTCTGGAGTGGCTGGCGGGGAAAAATAGGAACCTGCCAAAGGTGTCAACACGGAAGGCACTAGTGGAACTGCAGGGTCAATCATCACATTCATCGATGAAGAATCAATGTCTCAGGCTTCTGGAGCCAGCGAAGAGTAGCCAACGAGACCAGCCGACATGCTGTTGTTTGTTTGGCGTGGAGTAGTCATTACAGGAGAAAAACAGCTCTGTGAACATCTGCAAGCGATCCAAATGACCTGAAAGGCCAGCAAGCAAGCAAGTAAGCAAAATGCACGAGGTGCCCCTGCTGAGCTGAGAAAGGCCACCCTAAGCTGTGCTAAAGGGGATGACCACTGACCAGCATTGTCTCAAGATTAACCTTGCCTAAATTTCCTAAAACTCAGACCCTGAAAACTCATACCTCAGACTTTAAACCTTGAAAACTCAGACCCTTTGAAATAAAAAAAGGAAACAAGATCTAAACTTGTCTCAGTTCTTATCACCTGAAATGTCTTGTGGTCACACAATATTCATAGGCAACAGCCAGAAAGGAGCGAGATGCTTATCGCTGTCATGTCCTGTGGATACAAATCTGACTTCAATTTGAACAACATTATAGTGACTCTGTCATTTTATTTCTTCAGTAAGAAAACTCACCAGCAAATAACATCAAAGTGTTGGCTGCTATTTAAACCTTGTTAGTTTTTCACTGTTTGATAGATCAAGAGCGCCAAACCGGAGCAGAGCAAACATCTTGCTCTTTTTGGATGTGATTGTTGCCATAAAACTCAGACAAACTTACAGTTGTAGACAAGCAAAACGACATGGTGGAAGATTTGATGTGCTTTCAAGTGCATAAGCAACTGTTTCTAACACAATTTTAAAACTAAACATTGGCATTCATTTTCCCCCAGAACATTGTATGATTGTCTTATCCAAATAGTGAGTGACATGAGTCTAGTTGACTATCTACATGTACTGACTCAGAGAAAAGTTGAACAATTTTAAACATCTAAACAATCTATTTTTCAGGCCAAAATAAGCAGAAATGAAAAAAATTGGCTTGCCTTTTGGTTGACTTGGGCTTGTGCTTGGCTCGTGCAGTGCTACAACTCTTTTTAATGTACTCTTCATTTTATTTGTATTTGAACAAAACAAAATACATTGTGCAAATCATGAAAGGCAAGCTGCATATGAAAACAAACTTTTGTTTTCATTTGCAGCTTGCATTTTTGTGATTTGTACAATAAAAATGAAAGAGGTATTTGAGGGGTTTGGATTTGGCGTTACTGAAATATGCTTTCCTTCCCTGGGTTTGGGACACAATTATAAACTAAAGGTGATTTTGAGGCAGCATTACTGCATTATATTGGCTGCCTCTTTGGAGAAAATATATTCTCATACATTGGGCAGAGTCACGACAATTCGTTTGATAATTTAAAATATAAAACCCTAGTATGAAAAAGAATTGCAATGACGTTTTTTTTTCCACTGGCTAGTTATTTTGACCTTTTAAGTCATAAAATCAGAAACTAGAGAAATTCATTCAGCACATAATATACATCTAAGTGAAATTTTCCAAAGTATTGGACATTAAGAAAGCCCAAGAATTTAGATACATTTTATCTTTCTTCAATTGTAAAATACTACAATGTCAGCAGTTTCATCACTCCAATTCTAAAAGTATTAGTTATCAAAGTAGTTATTTAGTTATGTAGGTATTAAACTGACATTTAGTGAGTACTTCTAGCAACGCTACATCTCAGTATCATAAGTGTTTTGAACTTACCTTTCCTAGCTTTCTATGCTACATTTTAATATTGCAGTTCTCTGGACTTAACAATGCATACTGTTAAAGTTTTGAGGACATTCTCCTTAAAATTTGACGACATTACTTTGTAGTGTTTTTCAGTCCGAAAAGGCAACAAGACAACAATCATAAACATAGCAGGATTTGCATGTAATACGTGAGATCCATGCAGCTTGTATGATACAGCTTCTTCTCTTGTGTGCCTCCTACCCTAGTCAACGGTCTTTTAGGACTTCATAGTACTACACCTGTATCATGGTAAAATCGCACTTTTATTCTCCACTCTTTCAACCGAACGTTCAAGGTAACCTCAGTCTTCTTAGCAACCATGTTACTGGGCTACAAAGTGAACCAAGATAGCAGCTTGTTTACTCAATCGCTTTTCTGGCTTCATGATTACTTGGTGTTCTCTTGTCACAAATAGCTGTAGGATATCCCGAAATAGTTATGGGCACTGTTTTTACGAAGGTGCTTTGTTGAAATGAGGATAAATTCTGCAATTTATTGATGCACTTTGAGGTGATCTATACTAGAACACACTCATTTGTCCTAGGAATGGAAAAGGATTTTTGTTCAGTAAAATCTAGGGTCGACTTATACACTGGTTTGACTTACATGCATACACTGCAGAACAAGTAGGCTGAAACCCGTTTGTTAAAAGTGCTTGAATTGTAGCATTAAATGACTTCTGCTGCCATTTGTAACCAGTGATAGCTTAGCTAGAGGGCATTGTGGTAGTTACATGTAGTCAGGCAAGAAATAATTCACTTGCTCAGTCAGTCAGTCCATCGATGGGTCATAACCTTTTTGGTTGTAAACATTTTTGCATTACATGGATATGTTAAGTGAAGTTTCATGCTAATATTAGCTCGTTGTGTTGTAAGTAAACTAAATGAGTTATTGAGTAGTGGAGCTTAAAAAACTTGAATTCAAGCTTGCCTTCAGACAAGCAGCTCTCAAATTTTGCTTGCCCTAGAAAAGTCTCTTTTTACTTAGTCTTTATTTACTTGTTTACTTATTTAGTTGGTAGGCGACTTGCATAGGCCCTTGCCATTGGGCAAGTGAGAAGGAGTTACTTGCCCAGTTAAAAAATGTAATTGTCCCAGATGACTGGACAGCACTATTTTTAAGCACTGAGTAGCTCTGCATGTACTCATGCATGTGCACAGAAGTGCTTTAATAAAGCAATTTCAATTTTTTTTCCTCATTTTTTTTTAGGAATCCTCTTTTTCCAATCCAGCCTCTACATCACAGGAAGGCCTAGAAGAAGTTCCTGGCTTGGGCTTAAATGGAAATGTTAATGTGACTCTGCTAAGTAGTGAGTGGCAGTCATCAAAAGGGGGCTTGTCAACAATCAGTAGAGAGCTAGCGATCCAGTTAGCTAAACAACGTGATTTGAAAGTGAGTGTTTATCTTCCCCAATGCAGTAACGATGACAAGAAAGTTGCCAGCAGTTATAATGTACAGCTGATTGAAGCAGAAGAATTGCCTGGGTTTGATCCAATTCACTGGTTGACGGTGGCACCTGCAAACCATGTTATGGACTATGTCATAGGGCATGGAGTACTTCTCGGCCGATATGCACAAATTTTTAAACAACAACACCAATGTAAATTATGGATTCAGGTTGTTCACACAGCCCCTGAAGAACTTGGGAAGTACAAGACATATGCAGATGCCATTTCCAAAGCTGAGAAGAAGCATCAAGCAGAGGTTAAACTATGTGAAAAGGCGGACCAAGTTGTAGCGATTGGACCAAAGCTCAAAGAGGCTTTCTCTCGTTATCTCTGTTACTGTCAAAAAGATCAAGCTGTAATTAATCTCACTCCCAGCATCTTCTCTGAATTTTCACATGTGAAGCAATCCACTGAAGAAAGAAAAACATTTGATGTTTTAGTGTTAGGACGGGGTGATAGTGAAGACTTCCAGTTGAAAGGTTACGACATTGTTGCAGAAGCAATTTCCCATTTGGGGTTACCCTTCCGCCTTCTGTTTGTCGGTGCACCTCGTGGAAAAGAAGATGAAGTAACGAAACAGTTATTGGACCTTGGTATTAATCGCAATCAATTAACTGTTCGATGTTTTAGTGAAAACAGAGAACAGTTAGCCAAATTATTTTGTGAGGTTGATCTGGCTACAATGCCGTCAAGGACTGAAGGCTTTGGTTTGGTAGCACTCGAAGCCTTGTCTGCAAGTCTGCCAGTCCTTGTAAGTGGTAACTCGGGACTTGGAGAGGCTCTCATGAAGGTACCATATGGGTCTCTATGGGTAGTAGATTCAGAAAATCCTCAAGACTGGGCCATTGCAATCAGGACTGTTCGAGAAAAGGACAGAGATTTACGACTTGAAGAGACCAAACTTCTCTCTGAAAAGTATGCGAAAAAATTCAGCTGGGACAAACAATGCAAATTGCTTGTAGAAATGATGAAGAAGACTGCTGCAGGTGCGTTTTACTATGTCTTAACCATGTATGTTCATGATTGTAAAATTATTTATTAGGAAAGTGTGATTTCAAGTACATGTATCTATAATAATATTGTTAACTTCAAATTGCCATTTACTGTCAAACTAACAAAACTTCAAATTAACACCTAAAATATGTGTGAAATGTTTATTTTGTTGTCATAACTAATCACCAGCGAGATCTTTAGCCACAGAAACCACAGAAAACATACCTTCATTTGGTAGTTTCAGCCAATAATGAATAATGCAAGACTCAATGAAAGGAGTTGTTTGACTTCCTTGAAAAGGACTCGAAAACTAAAACACTTACTTTTTGTCTGCAAAACTCCAGAAGGAAAATTTGCAATTAAGACCAAAAAATGAGCTCTTTACTTCTTCACCAATATTGGAATTTGCAGTAAGGGACCAGCAGGAGTTCCCTCTTGTAATTTTCAAATCTGGTGGGAGTACTGACTGACTGACTGGATAGTATTGACAAATCAATAAGGTTTGAGAAAATACTACTTGGAGATCTCACTTGAGTACATACATTTACTGATGCAAACCACCATTACTAAAACCAACCAGGTGCAAAAGATCACTAAAGTCACGGTCATGCAGGAATATCCAAGATTGAAAATTATTTTCTGTCAGTTAACTGAACTCTATTTAAACTCGAAATGACCTAACGTTGTGATGTTATCATTGTCTATCATGGCCAGCAGAATATTTGTGATTCAAGCTGTGGTATAATGAAAAAACTGTCAAAACAAATTGTCACCTTTCTATAAATTAGCTCTTGACAAAGCATAGATTTCAATTCAAACTTGTAATCCTCATTTCTGTAAAGAGCCTTTTGGTAGCAGAAAACATAACTGTTAACTCTACAATAACATTATTGGAATCTGCTAAAGTGGAATTCAAAGAGCTTCGTGGACTACTTACTGCCGCAGTATGAGTGGAGTTCACTAGCTGAGAAATTCGACAGATTTTTGTTATGACATTATTGGCTACCTTGCGCGTATCTGCCGTTGAACAGATTTATCCATCTCCAAATATTCACAATACAGTGTGGCGTAAAGAAATGTACGAGTCTTGCAGCCCTGTGCGTAGCCTCTTCTGTTAAATCCTCAGTCCAATCACTTGCGTACAGACTAACGATACCTTTCAGATTTTGTAAGAAAGGCTGAAATCCTCTTTCGTTTCTTTCTCTCACAATGTTTCGCCTTGGCATTCTCTTAGAAAGCGCTCGTACAATTTTCAAAATGGCCGCCAAGCTAGAAAGTCAAACACCCGAACCAGTCCCCCTCAATCGCAAGCCCGCAGTGTATTGTAGGCCAAAAAATAAATTCACGATACTGTGAAAATTAATTCTCAGCGCCAATCAAAAAATAATTCTCAGTACCAGAGGTAAAAAATAATTCGCAGTACAGTCAAAAATAAATTGCAGTATGAGTGAAAAAATTCATTTGTAAAACCTATAAAAACAATTAACCAGACTTAAATTAAAATAATTCACATTGCTAAAAATAATAAGCAACCACGTAAAAAAAATTTGTACGGCCGATGAAAATACTCAACAAGCTAATAAAAAGTACAACAGTGGCTGAAAAAATTGACTACTGGGGCAATTTTATTATTACAATTTTGACCAGAACGGGCCTCCA